>JABXWE010026457.1:0-15262 GCA_014611495.1 Limonius californicus
TTTTAGCATTGAATTAATTTGATTGCTGTGGTCACAGCATGCTTGAGTTGTCTGTATAGTTGGTTGCCTACACAATAGGCGAAATTGACGCGTTTCTTTTAAAGTATACATAGGCTATGTATACTAAAAAGAAAAATTCCCTGTGTATAAAGATATCGAACTACAGTATGATCAACATGATTTTCGATCCAATTATTTATTATCCTGGAACACAAAATCTGTTTTTCTAAGTTCATAAGCTGGCAGAAATTACGATCTTCAGTCATTTCTTCTTCTCAAGTCTTTTAAATCTGGTTAGAATGAGCTCCTGAATGTTTTGATGAGCTTGAGCCGATTCTTTGTAAATTTTTATGATGTTAAATAATAACGGTGCATAACTTGTCTAGCAATCACTATACTACAGTTACATAAAAAATGGCATTTTTTATTGTTAGAGTTTTGCATTATTCAATATATACATAAAATGGTCCGTAAAACGACGGAACGTTACATTTATACGTACCATACTGGTTCGTATATCGTATGAAAAAGTTAGAAAATGGACACGAACCGCACATAGTCTAACTTTCTACAGCCCTTCTTTGCGCAAATGTATCTTAGCTATAAATTCTATTATTTGCCTCTGTGATTTCCTCAAAAATGTTTATAATATAAAGAGGTTGCTATGATATGTGATGTGCATTTAGATTAAATACTGGCATTTTTTTTTCAGGCGGCACAGACGCTAATATAGCGTCGTGTCCCACGACGTGAAGTCAGTACTTCGTATAGGTCGTATAATCTTCAGACGAAATATAGTAAAAAAATTCTAATAAATTTATGCCCTAAAGTATACCGTTTTCACAATACAGAATGTTAAATTATTATTTATTAAATAATTACAATTACAGAAAAGCTAATATTTATTATTAATTTTGATTAAATTTACTATAAAGATTATTCAAACTGGTCACCGTTGCTCTCGAGACACATTCTGGCTATTCTTAAGACATATCTGGTTGCCATACGCAACACATCATTGTTATTCCGAATTAGTTCTGCTGCCTCAAAAATGCGTATCCTAACATCTTCAACAGTCTCTGATGGGGTTTGGTATACCATATCTTTCATATGACCCCACAGATAATAATCTAAACAAGTTAAGTCCGGATATCTTGGGGTCAGGGGTGCTGTACTCCTCTACCAATTACACCTCCTTCAAAGCGTTGATTCAAAAATTGTCTTAAATAACGCAAAGTGCGCAGGGGCACCATCGTGCTGGTACCACATACCGTGTCTAATCGCCAGAAGGACATAATCTAACAATCCTCCCAAATGATCTGCTACAAAATTTAAATATCTGTCGATGGTTAAATGGTCCTCAAAAACGAATACACCAATGAGCATGTATCAACAGTTCCACACCAGATATTCACTGAAAACCTATATTGATAATTTGACACTGTGATTTCATGTGGATTCCCCAAATCCTTACCTAAAACCGCACTGCAAGTGGGTAGTGGGTAGCTTGGAGGCTACAGGGTAGAGGCTAGTGAATGGAGGGTGGATATACTCCGGCCGCACTGCCCGATGGAATAATCTAGGTACCAACGTAGGTTCTAGTGTGAAACTGTCTGTCATGCGTTGAACATGTTCCTCTCAAAATTTTCCAAAGTACTTCTTCTTTGTGATAGCCCCTTCCTCAGGTATATGGTGAGCAATAATAGGAGGTCGTAGGTGCACGAGTACAACTTGAACAGAGACTGTGATGGTGAATTTCTGCGAGTTTATAAGAAGATGAGAAATTACCCAGATAAGTTGTTTAATTATGCGCGGATGAGTGTACAGTCTTTTGACATCTTCTAAGTAAAGTGCAAGACAAATTGGAGAGAACGTCCACAAATTTCAGAGAAGCGATTTCTGCAGAACAGCGCTTGATTCTTACAGTAAGGTGAGTTTTATTTATATTCTTTTTATTATTTTATTTATTTGTTGTATATAATAATACAACCATGTTTTGTATGACAGAAAGGAGTTTATTATCCATCACTTCTGAAAGAAATTAGAATTTCTTTCAATGAAAAAATGTAAAATACTATTGTAGTATGGTATTTATTCTCAATTCAAATTTATAAATAATAATAATATATTATTATAATTATAAAAATTCCGTCAAATTGGTGTACATCGGTTGTGGTGCAGGAGATGGAGTATATGCTGTGATGACTGCTGATACGGTGTCGTCATTCCTATTCCATTACTGATGCAGTCTCTGATTGCACCTGAACCTGGCTGCATTTGCTCATGCTCTGCCAAAATCAAATTTTGAATTTTTGACCGAAGCCGGAGTTTTTGCATAGGAATATATTCCTACATATATGGAAGCAGACTTTTGAAAAATAGCAAATCTGGGTTGTCGTCTTCACTGATTCCCCTCTCGTGTAGCTCTACCTTCCGTCTCGCAATATCAAGTATTCCCCGCCTCTACTTTGTATGGATCCTTCGGTTTTGGCGTTCAGTTTTCGTTTATTGATATTAGCTCTTCTGGTATGAAAATCAACCTTCTTTCCACCTTGCGAGTTGCCTTCGTCTTTGTTAAGAGCCGGTTTTTCCTTTGGAGTTCCTGGCTGAGCTGCCGAAGCAACTGGTTTGTCTGCTATTGCCAAATCAGACATTATATTAGTGTCAGTGTCGTTCTCTGATAGTACTACTTCTGATACAGACGAATCCTGAAAATTGTCTGCATCAAAATCGTCATCGTCGGCCATAGTTTGATCGGACAATTCTGAGGCTTGTGTCGAAGCTAGGCTGTGCTCCCTTGCATCGTCTGAGGGCATCAAAACATCCCTAAGGAACACAAGCTGGTTGTAAAATACCTATGTGCTTGTGGTTTTGGTGCATCCACCACTTCCAGATCTTGGTTTATCCAACTCATGCAGTTGTGACATAAAGTAAACGCGGAGATTCTTCCATCTGTTTTTGGCGCTATTCACTGAAACAGAACAAAAACTATAGTGTAGTTACGAATGTAAAGAAGAAAGGTTTCACTTTTGAATGAAATTTTGTGTTGAATTTTAATTATTATTGTTATTTTCCTTCCAGATTCCTGGCAAATGGGGACTCATTTACTTAATTTGCTGGGCGTTTCAAAATGGGAAAGACAGCAGTATCGGAAATCATTATTGACACATGTATGGTTTTATGGAATGAGTTGAAAGATGAGTATATGCCAACTCCCACAACAGATATGTGGTATTCAGTTGCAGATAAGTTCTACGAAAAATGGAATTTTTCTAATTGTATTGGGTGCATTGATGGAAAGCATATAAGAATGAGAACCCCATCCAAGAGTGGATCAACATATTACAACTACAAGCAATTTTTCTCTATTCTTCTTCAAGCAGTTGTGGATGCCAACCGCAAACTAATTGCTATTGACATAGGTACTCCAGGGAGACAAAGTGATGGTGGGAATTTCCAGACGTCTTCTCTCTTTCGTCGACTAGAGGCAAATGAACTACATGTTCCAGAAGACAGATATCTCCCTTTTACAGATGCAGAAGCGCCATTTGTACTCGTTGGTGATGAAGGTTACCCTTTACTCCCTTACTTGATGCGACCTTATCTTGGAAGGGAGTTGGATGATCAGAAAAGAATTTTTAACTATCGGTTGAGTCATGCAAGGAACAGTGTTGAATGTACTTTTCGCTGAATGGCGGCTAAATGGAGACTGTTGAACAAGTCAATTGAGACAACCGCTGTACAGCATGCTGTTGAAATATTGAATGCAATTTGCGTTTTGTACAACTACGTTCAGACACATGATGGGCTTGAGGTCTATAACACTCCACAACAGGGCCAGACAACAGGCAGAAGGGATGAAGACATGGCACCTGTAAACCATCGCTTTCCAACAGTTGCACTCAGAACCCGGGAAACATTCAAGGCATACTTAAATGGTGTTGGTGCAGTTCCATGGCAAGATGCTCTTCCGGAAAACATCATTCGTCGACACAACAAGAACCAAAATAATGTGGCATAGTTGGTGTATTTTATTATTAATGAACACCTTGTATATTTGTACATTTTTACTAAATGTATTTAATTACGAAAATAAAGACACATTAAGATCATAAACACAAAATTTTACTTACCATCAACGTCAACTTCCTTGGCAACTTCTGTCCATAACGATTTGAGGATTTTAGAATTCTTCCGCAATTCTTCTGCCGGGTCCCATATTGCTTTCCTCTTGTAAACGGCCGAGATCAACATTTCTTCCATGATTGGACGGGTGGTGGCTAACTACAATTATTAAACACGACTGATTCCCTTGCTACCAGCTTGGCGACTCGCTAGGCTAGTTGGGTAGGTTGGAGGGATGCGGCCGACGCCAATCCGGCAGCATGTGACGGAAACGTACCTCGCGGGTTACTCGGTGGGTTGCTTGACGAGTCGCCACCATTACCCTCCAGGTAAACAACTTGCACTGCGGCCGCACCTTTAAGAGTGGCTGTTCTTTCTGTTCATTGATTCATTCCTTGTAAATGTTGCCTCATCCGTGAATAACATTTTATTAGGTGGGTTTCGATTTTGAATGATCCAGCGGCAAAATTCCATACGATTAGCGAAATATGTAGGTAAGAGGACTGAACAGGCTGGATATGAAATGGATACAAACCATGACATTTTAATGTTTTCCAAACGCATTTTCGAGACAGCAGAATTAATTCGGAATAACAATGATATGTTACGTAGGGCAACCAGATCTCTCTTAAGAAGAGCCAGTATGTGTCTCGAGAGCAACGGTGGCCATTTTAAACAATCTTTCTTTCTTTCAAGAACCCTGAAAGTAGATCTCGTGAGGATCCACTTCTGGTAATTAAAGCGAGAATGCACCCCTTTTCAACTGCTCGATCAATACTGCAAGTGCTCCAGAATGCCACAGGAAATCGAGTCTCCGACCAAACTGTGAGAAATGTATTGCTTGAGGTAAAACTTACCTCATACCGCCCCCGGAGACGTCCTACAAGAAAACAACGTGTGGAATGGTCAATACGTAAGCTTCAAGAGTCGACACCGTGGGATGATATACTGTTTCCGGACGAGAATATATATTGTTTCAACAGTGATAGCCGGCGTTAAAGAGTATATCGTAGTGCTGGACATCGTATCTTACCTCAATCTACCCAACCAGTCGTTGCCGTTGGTGGTGTGGTGGTGGTCTTATGGTATGGGCTGGAATTTCTCTAGAGTGGTGCTGACCTCCATATCTTTGATGGTACACTCACGGGTCAACGATATGCCCAAGAGATCATTATGGACCATGTTCTGAACCGTCGCAACCTGTTGCATGGAAATATTATGTTTTCCTTGACGACAATGCAAGGCCACATCGTGCTCGAGATATTTTAGAGATGCTTCGAGATGATGAAATAAAAAAATCTCCAGACCTCAACCCCATCAAGCCTCCATGAGACCATCTGCAAAGACATCTGGATCATCATAATCGAAGGCCTACTATTGTGCAACAGCTGAGGGATGTATTGCCGGCACTGAGGCATCAAATTCCACAAGAACATATTGATCATTGCATTGAGAGTATGCAAGAAAGGTGCAGAGTAGTTATTACTGCCATAGGCGGTGCCACGCGGTATTAGAATTTAATACATTTAAGTTAAATGAAAGGAGACAATAACGATTTTCATTATAATAGTGTTAAATTTATTTTTAAACGTACCTTTGTTGTAATTTTCATGTTCATCACTAAAAAGACGTTAGATTTTGTTTTTTTTTTTGTAGATTTTTTGGTTGGTGTTGCCTTTAAGTGTCTTACACTGCAATATACCTATTCATCTTTTGTTGGTTTATATTACAATTTACATATTTGAATCCCCAAAAAACTGGAACTCTTTGAAATACGATGTTGTAGACGCATGGCGAAGATACCCTGAACATATAAGGTGACAAATATTTAGGTTATGAACCGCATGAACAAGGAATGTGAAATAGTACTAAGTGCTAGGAAAAGAAAATTAAAACACCTTGGGCCAATAATTACCACAAGCGAATAGTCTGCAGCATTTTAAATACTAATGTTTGAGAAATTATAGTGAAAACGCAGCGTATATAGAAGACAAATATGCTGGTTACGGAACATACGTGAATGATCTGTCTATAGTTCAAGTAACTTGCTAAGAGTAGCAGCATCCAAACTAACAATTAACACGATAAGACTTAACCTACAAGCACAGTCAAAAAAGACACTTTTAACCAGCCTGCGCATCAATAATTTTAAACTGTATTAGAACTATACGTTACTAACTATTAAATAACTGTAGTAAATGTATGGTACAGACAACCATTATCGAAAATTTTGTTGATCATACAATATATTTTCTGAAGACAATAATGAGAGTCTTCACATACACACCACAAAGTATATTATACTAAACGAATATTATAATTTTATAAACACCCAATAATAGGATTTTTAGCAAGACACCCTGTCAACTGTAATAGAACAAATTAAAGTAATTGATGTCAGTATCCATGGCAATGTTGTAACACTTATGTATATTAATAATGCCAGGATTTTTTTTTAAATTATTTGTCTCTGTCAGTTAACATGCGGTGCCTTGCGGTATACATTGCAGGCATGCTAACGTTGTGCAATGCCCCACCCGATCCCGCCCTATCCCGGAAATTCCTACCCACCTTACTGGCATGGGGTGGGCCTGGCGTATCCAGGATCGACTCTCGAGTCAGCTCCATGTCAGATGATGATGATGATGATGAGTTAACATGCGTTAAAAAATAACGGACAATTTATAACATTACTTTAACGGGGTAATATTTCAACCACACTATCTCCTAACAGTTCGTCTAGCTTATAGGTGTATAATGAGATCAACTAACTTTAACAGCTAAGATCATTTCAAGTCATAAAAAATAGGAATTAGCTTGTGATACGGCCCTGTCAATTTATCTCTACAGATTGTATAAAAAATATCGAGATTTAGTTAGGCTATAAATATTGTCCGGTAGCATTCCTGAATGAACGGCAGGCTGTTCCAACATGCCCGCCGTCAGCCGTTCATAATGAATGAGGGCTGGCAGAGCAGAATTAAACCACCGGCCGCACAATCTGTAATTACAATAAACAGATCTTTTCACTTTGTTTCTTCAGAATGACAGCTTGTTGCTATTGCAAACCATATATAATTGTACTCGATATCGATTCCTCTTTTTATCAATTCACGGAAATTTATCCAGTATCTGTTGTTTCAACTAGACATGAACTCAAAGGCAGCTGAACTTTATTGTACTACCTCTTAATATACAAAGCGTTGAAGAGAGCCTTAATTATTCGAGAGACATATAGTACAAAGACAAAGCGAAATGTATTAATCAACATGTGTTCCCGAACTAACCGTTTGCGAGATGCTAGCGATTTCCTGTTTCTAGTTTAATTAATATTTAACCCAAAAAAAAAAAACACACACACACACAAGCTCTTGCTTAACTGCTTAGGACTTTTGTGCTTAGAGTTACATAAAAATTGAGCAATGCTGCCAGACAGTTCGAGCAAGCATGGACATTTTTGAGAAGGTGTGGAGTTGCTTCCTATTTTAACACCCTGTATAGTGTAACTATAATGCCTTAAAACACATTTCCCTTGTTGCATTGCTATTATTAACAAAATCATTCTAATCCAGATTTATTCATCTTTCAGTAACAGTAAGAAAACACTAAATATGTTTGGTTAAATTAAATAAATAAAAGCAGTTAATATTTATATTAATAAAATAATAATAATTAAAATTTCAACGGTATTTATTTCAGCATAAACAAATGTTAAAATTTTGACGACTTACTTTACACAACAGTTTTTAATTCAGATTATCCTGTAATGAATCTCCCATGATATAACAACTGTATTCTAAGAAGTAATGAATGAAAGGTTTTTCTCTTAGCAAAGTCGTATAATTATAGAAATAGCTCTCGTATCCATTCAAACGCTTTTTTAAATGGTTCTTCTATGCGCGATTGTGAATCGCCGGTTCACAGATGGATCTCTAAACCTACCATTGTTTAAATTTATTTACTTCTCAATTGTTGACGTACAGAATTTTCTAGAAACGCGTCAGTACTGGTTAATGATGGGTTCGTAGAAACGAAATAGGACGACTTAATTAAACTAACTAACTATATTATAAATAATCAAAAAATGGTTTTTGTCTTTTAAATAACATGTAATACAGGGTGGGCCAATAAAAACGAAACAGACCCGATTTTTCATATTTTCGCATGTTTTTAAAAACCCGTCAATTTTTGTTTTGAGGGTGAAACTTTTTGCATTTATTTTCAACCTTGTCACTTTAACCTCCTAGGGGTGGTGAGCTTTACCCCTAAATGGGAAACGGGGTTGATTGATACATTTTAAAAAGCATTAAATTCTCGTTTTAACGTTTTTCAAAATCGTATCAGTACTTTTCGAGAAAATGCCCTTTAACGATAGTAACCCGCCAAAAACCAATAATTCATGATGTAAATGTAAATGCAGTTCTTACAGCTATTACAATTTTTTTCTATATTTTTGTATGTTTGTAATATTACATTACCGTCTAAGTAATTGTGAACACTTAGTCAAGTGTATGTCTATAACGAATTGGGATAGTATTTTAGATAGCTGAATGTCATATAATAAAATATCAGGCAAACTACGTTTGGAATAAGAGTTTCTAATTTCTAAAATAGTATTGCAGCAAAAAGTTAACCCATTAAAAACAGCAACGACTTTATAGCTTAATAGTGATATTGCGATCGCACTGACCAAAATTAAGTGAAAAATAGGGTAGTTATAAAATTCCAAGGACTACTACTACTCAGAAAAGAACAACCAAAAACTGGTCAGAATCGCAAGAGGCAGATCACCGGAAGGAGACCTACCGAGGAAAAGAGAAAGATAATCCACATAAAACAAATTGTTTAATAATATAAGAGCATGTCGCCTATAGAAGACAAGAAGAAGAAAAATGTCAAAAATAGGCATTGGTTACAAAATAACGTAAATCGCATGAAGCTATTTCATACTATTTGAATAAGTTGATTTCCTTTCAAAAACGTTAAGTCCACAACTGTCTTAACTATTTTGTTAGATGTCCTATTGTAACCCCAGGAACTTGTGGTTCTGGAACACCGTGTATATTTTTCAGGTTTTACTGTCATCATCATCATCATACACAAAATAAGTTAAATATTAAAATTACATACTGTGACTATATATTAGTATATTTTAGAGCTGGAATGACTTTTTCACTGGTAAACTAAATTAGTCAACCTTTTTTCACCACTTATCTCATTTATTTATTGTCTTGAAGCCCTTAGTTTATTATTATAATATTAAAAATGGTTATATATGTATGTAAATCTTACCCACTTTAAAAGATATATATATTATCACACATTCGGTCAAGCAAATCAGCCTAAAACAAAATATACTTATTCAACGTGATTTTATATTTCCAATCGTAGTGCGATTGAAATTACCAACTGCAATTTTAAAGAATGGTTTTAAATAATTAGGGTATTTTCTTAAACAAAAATAATATACGTTTCTGATTCTGAGGACGCGTTAAACCGTCGATCCCGGTTGTCTATACGATCAGTTCTGATAATAGTAAACCATGTAGTGGAACTTCTGTTCTTCTTCCACATTTGCTTACAAAATCTGCTCATTGTTGGTAATAACATGCCTTTGTATAAATACAGCATAAAAAGAATACAGTTTTCCACTATTCTAATATTTTAATACAATTTTTAGCTTAAAATTATTAAAGTGTCCTTAAAACACGACATTTAACAATAAGTCAACGAAAATAAATATATTTTTCTATTGTACAATTGTCAGTGTCGGAGGGTTCCGAAAGTTCTTAGTAGTTATAAACAATTATTTTATAAAAGCTGATAAATAAGTTGTTTTTCAAATGATAAGTCCCTTCTTTCTGTCCATGCTTTATTTAAAATTATTGAATATGTTAATGTTATATTTGTTACAGTCACCGTAGAGACACCAATTGCTAGAGTCATATGGACGGATGCTGAGAGTAAAATAAGACACCGCTAACACCATTAAAAAGAAAAACTTGTTTTTCATCCAAGGATTTATTCTGAGAACCTTTACATATTCGCATCTAAGGACTTTGAACGTTGCGCTACCTCCGGCCTACCATATTAAACCAGAGCTGGTACAATTGTAAAACGAACATAACATTAGAATAATATATATATACTAACGTATTTTATTATACGAGGACTGTTCTCTTTCCGCTGAGCATATTTAGCAGGCTGTGATATTTTGAAAGTAATTTGGCTTGAGATTTTAACGTAGTTGTTCACAAGTTTAATTATAGCGAAATCAAATATGCTTGAAGGTTCTTAAAATACATAATTTTAAAGTAATCCTTTCGCCAAGAAATCATGGAATTAAATAAAGAACATTATCGAGCTGTGATTGTTTACAACTTCCGCGTGGCTTAAGCCGTAAAGAATGTTTTAAGGAAATCAATGGAGTATTTGGTGACAAGTCGTGTTCCTTAGCTACCGTAACGCGATGGTACAATAAATTTTATGGAATTACTGGACATGTTTCCACTGTAGCACTGGAGGATCGTCGTACTGTTAATGCTGAATGGTACACTACAGTTTGTTTGCCTGAAGTTCTCCAAAATGTTCGTGTAAAATGTCCAAGAGGAAGGATCATCTTGCATCAAGATAACTATCGGGCGCACACTGCTGCTGCAAAGACTGAGTAATTGAATGCCCAAATCATTTAAATAATGGGCCATTCGCCGTATAGTTCAGACCTAGCACCTAATCATTTCTTTTTTTTAGCGTGCAAAGAATAAGTTACGTTTTACATCGGCCGAAAAGGCGTTTGACGCATTTAAAAATGAAATAAATAACCTAACGTGCGAAGAAAAAATGTTACGAAGATTGGTTTTCACGGATGCAAAAATGCATTGACAGTGGAGGGGAATATTTTGAAATATTATAAATAAATGTTTTTGTCAATAAATTGTGTATCACTTTACTATGCTCAGCAGAAGGAAAACAGCCCTCGCATTAAGCTGTAATATCAAACGACATTATAAATATCAAAAAGTTTTTGAAAATCTGTTATCTATATATTTTAGCAGAGAACATGTTTGATTGCAATCTATTTTGATATCCAGTGTTTCATTTTTCATTTTCTTCTCATTCATCTGATTCCTGCTACCATTGTTATATTATCATTCTAATTCATCAACTTTCATTTTTGGCCTGTATTTTACGTTTTCGTTATATAAGCAATGCCCTTTTTCTACACCCATATTCGATTTAATTTATTTTCATTTTTGTCCCATGTTCTAATATTTACATTTCAAAACTTTCATAGACAACCTGTAAACTCGTTGTTTCTCATAGCGCTCTTAATATCAGTACCATATTGAAAAGCTACTTAAAGAGGAAACAGTGCTTCTTCTGAGAATGCTAAGACGGAGGGCACTAACTTCACTGGATAGTTCTATAATACCTCATCTGAGGAGATTTATAATACCTAAAATCTTAGAAAGAAATCATGGTTTCCCCGTTGGAAATTCATACCGACCACATTTAGTTCTTCAAAGCCAAAGGATGTAACCCTATACTAAGGCCGATATTTAGCATCAAATAAAAGTAGGTGATTTGTTCAAAAAAATATAATATTAAAATGGTATACATTATAATGTGTATAACTCGTAAACCTTATATAATTGCTAAATACTAAAGATTTTTAAGAAATGATTTTGTAATACTTAACAAATGGCGTACAATAATGGATACAACACTAAATTCAATCAATATTTCAGTAATATATCAGAGAACATTGGTTAATACGTTAAACGTAATTTTTAAATCAACACTATGGTACGCTTAAGTATAATATTTAATGTAGGAAGTAGGATTACCGATGGCAACCCAAAATACATATCACAAGAAATGGCTATATCTTCATTTCCGTTGACGGTGGTGCCTGTTCGATATCTTTGACAGTTTACATGTGAGTGTGCGATGACACCAGCTTGCCAGTACCACATATGCCGGCTTGTATTTAAACCAACTTCTTCAAGTAAGAGTGTCAATGTCTCAGGAAGAAAATGTAAATAGATATTCTCTGTAAAGATTATTTCGGGGTTTTCTGCATTCGAATACATATTATTCGAACTTTGCAGGATGAACTTTACTTAAGGCAGTAAACTGTCAAGCGTATCACACAGGCATATCCGATTTATAACACTGTCAATAACAATTTAGATATTGCAGTGCCTTGTCATATGTATTTTGGATTGCCTATTTTTGGAATCACAGGCTCATATTCTCCCCTAAATCATCCTGTATATAGGCCGTATAATAAGATATTTGATATCAAATAGTACGAACGAATACACTCATACAAATATGAACACCAAGAGAAATCTAAAACTTGTTAGAACGCAACCATTCACTAAACATCAAGCAACGTATTATTTTTACACTTCTGCGATGGTAAACGTAAATTCGATATGCCTATATGCGTATTAAATTCGCCGTTAGTAGAAGTTTTAAAATAGAAGACCACAGGCAAGTTCGAAAACAAGATGCAGAATATAATTTCCGTAATTGCAAACAATTAGGTACTTGTACTAATTCTGAAAAATTGCGTGTTATATCACCCAAATCCAACCACAACCTGTTGAAATTTATACTTACTATAGTTTTGATTCGTAAGTGTAATCATATTATTGCTTGTTGTCTCATTCGAGTATTGCCTAAATATAAATTATATGTTAGTTTACATAGTTGTCCCAAATTTTTTGTTATATCGTATCTATTATACACAATATTAATTTTCCAGACAAATTATCCAATGAAGCACTTATCAGAAGCTCTGTAATATTATATCTTAGAGACATATTTTAGTTAGTTATCTTTTGAGAAAATGCCTTAGACACAGAAAAGTAGTTCATTCCACGCCTCAAAATCGGCTAGCAATTAAACTACTTTTGTCCAATATATCAACCTAAATTAGAAATACATGTTTAGGGATTTACGTATTTTTTTAGTTAAATTTTAATATATTATACTGATGACTGCCTATTGGATACTTTTAACCAAAAAATTCAACTAAATATGTATTAAACAAATCCTCGATTAATAAAAATGTGTACCTTAAGAAACATACATTATAATTTTTAAGTGTTGTACATTTTGATGTTTAGTATATACCTATACGCTACTGCAAAAATGTATAACGTCGTTTAAGAAAAAGAAATTTTGTATTTTAAACGCTTTCCATATTATGCAATATTTTTGAAAATTTTATTCGGGTCCAATTAGTTCTTCCCGAAGTAGATGACCTTATATTTCTACCCGTTTCTAAGAAAAGTTTACTTTGAGAAACTGTAGAATTGCATTTTATATTTTGCTGTGATTCAAGAATGAGTCTTTTAAGAAACTAAAAAAGAAGGCAAATGTCAGGGAAACGACAGGCCCCGCTTTTTAGCGGACTGTACCAACACACATTCAAAGTTTTTTATCCTCGACCATTCCGGACCTGTTTGTCAAGTATTTTGCTCTTATTGTTTTCCAATATACAAAATCCGATCGGAAAGTCGTCGCTCCAAAGCGGTTCTAGCAATGTATTCGGCCTAAAGCCTGATCTATAGATATCTACACACGTCAGCCATCGGCTACCAGTTACCGCTCTTTGATTTCCTTTATTTTTTATCTCCCTGCTAGTGCACAATGCTTCTTGGTTTTATAATGAACCTAGAGTTTCCGAATAATATTGGTCACAACAAAACTATTTTGATTGAAGTTAACATCTATTACTACTCCCCTTCATTACCAATTGTGATATTTTTGATGTAATAAATATCACCTATCAACATACCTCATACCGTGTGTTCAAAAAAACTTAAATAAAGCTGTGATACATATCTTAAAGTTTGCACTACTGTTTACAAACTTCCTACTGTCTAAGGTTTGACAGCTGCGTGTTAATTATTACGCGTACGATCTCTTTCAAATTCTGTGTTGATTATTCTTCTTGTATTTCTTTTATCTTGATTGTTTAAATTATAATTAAAATTATTTGATATTTAGATGAAAAGAAGAACAGGCGATTGCACTTTAAGTGTAAAAATGTAGAAATATGCTACTAAATTGATTTATACAGAACCATATACTGTAGATTTAACAAATAATTTCAAGTCTACAGGAAGTTCCCTGAATATATTTTAATTATAATAATAAACTCAGTTTCAAGGATTTTTTACTTTTTGTGCTTTATACATATTCCATCATTTTACATGTCATTTTCAGAAGCATTTAATATTGTAAAAATTAGCACACTGAATCTTGATTTCGGACTGGGCTCTGGTCTTGTATTCCAAAACTACAGCGAATTTATGAGCTCAATTTTTTAAGTCATTGAAGGTGTGTTTGTTAAAATGTGTTTGTGAATTTGAAAGGCCTCCAATGTTATTATATTAGGTATTTGATATCAATACATGACTGTGTTCTGAATCTATGTGTATGTATATTTGTATGAGCGTATGTGTTCTTTGTACCTGGTACCAAAATTTCTAATTGTTTGACCGATGTATATATAATTACAATATGAACAGTTTAATTTGTAAATATCTGATTTTAACAAATCGTTTGTTCAATCTTTTGCATTGAATAAGGCATTGAAAGTGTTTTTTGTTGTTTTATAAATTACTTTAAATTTACTGGTTTTGATTATAATTTTAGCAATTTTCTCCATTGTATTCGGGAAATAAGGAATTGAAATATATTTAACATTTTCAGAGTGGTCTTCTGAATATAGTTTTTGAATTGCTAATTTATAACCTTGCTTTTTGATCAGTGTCTCAATGATTTTTGTGTTGTATCCATTACTGTGTGCAATTTGTTTAGTAATCGAAATCTCTTCGGTGTAATCTTTGTTACTTGAAGGAACTATTAGAGTGCTATGTATCAATGACTTATAGACTGCTAATTTATGTATTTTATGGTGACATGAGTCCTATGGTATTGTGATAACTGTTTGGGTAGGATTTCTATAAATAGAGTATTCTAGTTTGTTTTCTGGAATTAATTTTTACGTTTAAGTCTAAATAATTAACAAATATGTTTTGTTCTGTTTCTAATATAAAGTTTATGTTTGAGTGTAGAGTATTAATAAACGTTAAGAAATCACCAATAAATCCAAACG
>JABXWE010026458.1:0-24973 GCA_014611495.1 Limonius californicus
AAGTGGACGATAAATGTACTGGCAATCTTTCATTTTGGGACGTAATCAGAGTCAAAGACAGCAAACTACGAAGAAGTGGAAATATAATAAATGAGCGACCCAGCAATTGAGATAAACTATTATGAGAGCTAGCCGGATGCAAGGTGAAGTTATTTTAAGTAACTGAAGTTAAGGTTGAATTAGAAGTGTACGTTGCTGTCCGTACATAGCAATATATATACATAAGTTTTGCATAATGTGGCACCTGCTATACCTAGTGATCACGTGGCACCCTGTGTATATATTTTAATTATATCAAGTGATATTCTGGCACCATTACAAAATGCTACAAAGTGGCACCAATCTGTATAAAAATAACGCCAATGACGGTAAAACAGGCACCCAGCGTAGTTGCCAATGTGAGGGTGCCGTTACGCAATGATTTCTTTTTTACGTAGCATGCGTATTACTCGTATTACCGATTATCATACATCCGTGAACGAACATTTCCTCTTGAGGGAGATATATGCATTATGCATGCGCAAGTGTTGTACCGAATTGGTGTCCGCCAAAATATTTACAATGCTTTCTTATGGAACCAGTTGTCAGTTTGTATTTAAATATTCCAACCACTTGTTGGCTTTATACCTAGCTAACTATGAGAATAATGAATAGCACTTTTTAAATATACTAGCCGTTTCTCTGAAAGAATTTCATGAACATCATTATCAATTATCATAATACAATACCGGATTCAAGATCAAGTTTACCTTCGTGCCTGAAGTCACATCATGATATATAATATAATCTGTCATTTGAACGTTCGACAAAGTTAATTTTGGCAAATATTTTATGAATATCGTTTTCATCCAATTGCACCTGATGAAAACCTGACGCAAGATCTAATGTTGAAAAGTATTGGCATTTACCTAATTTGTCTAATAAGTCTGAAATGTTAGGAAGGGGATATTTCTCATCTATTGTATTTTCACCGAGCTTGCGGTAATCTATTACTATCCTAAATTTTGGTTTACCTGAAGCATCAGTCTTTTTTGGTACAACCTAAATGGGACTGCTCCAAGGCGAGTCTGATGGACGGATAATTTCTGTTTAGAGCATTTTATTAATTTGATTTCTTACTTCATCTTTGTGTATTTGAGGATATCTGTACATTTTTGTAAATATGGGATTGTTATCGCGTGTTTTAATTTGATGTTTTATTTTATTGGTAAATGTTAAAGATAGTTCTTTGCAAAAGAAAATGTCTTTAAATTCTTCCCAAAGATTTGTAATCAGAGTGCGTTCTTCTGCGTTTAAATGATCAGGTCTTAAATTACTTAAATTATTTCGTAAAATTTTGTTTATCTCTTTTGGAGTTTGCAAATTTGAATTTTGAAAATTTGTATTCATAGTTTCTAAGTTTTCTTCAATTAAATCAATTTCTAAGGAGTTTTTTAAGGCAAGTGTTAGTTCTTGGTTACTTTTATTTATAATAGTTGTCAAGGCATGTTGATTTTTAACTGTAACAAGTGCTGAAGACATTTCTAACATCTTTCCAAATGCTTTACAACTAATTATTCCATGAGGAATATTTTTGTTTACCGGAATGTTAACTATATTTTGCGATCTTGGTTTTAAAATAATTTTATACAAATATTTTTGATCTGAGTAAATGTCAAGTTTTGGATGACAATATAATTTTAAGTTTTCTATAGAGAAGAGAGGTATTTGAGTGTTTGGGGTAATTAACAGATTTCTATTGCAATCAATTACGGCTCCTAATTGTCTTAATAAATCATATCCTATTAGTCCGTCGTATTTATTGTCAAAATTCATTAAATAATTTTTTGTGACTTACATCAGCTTTAAAAACTGGAGGTATTTTAATAATTGCTGTTTCATCGTGAAATGAATTACTGTGAGCTGTGTGAATTTCGAAAGGTTCTTTTATTATTTTATTGAGAAAGTATTTGTAAGCTATAATGTAGGTTTAATTAAAGTGCGACTGGCTCCTGTATCTACAAGAAATGTTGCTTTAAATTGGGGTACGTATATACATGGTAGTTCAGAGAATTGAAGGTTGTTTAATTTTATGATTTGAGAATTTAAGTTTTCTGTTGTATGTTCGGAATCACGGAAAAATCCCGTTCCTCATATTCCGAATTGTTTTCGCAAGATTCTGAATAATAATTTTGATTAGCATACATGTCTGTGTTCTCAAAGTATTCAATTTTTGGTTCTTGTAGTTCAGGTGAATCATGTAAATAAAAAAGTTCTTCTGAGACAAAGTTTCTCGGCTGTGTCGATTGCCTAACTGTAGGTACTCGATTAGCATTTTGTGTGTAAGGTAAAAATGTTTGTCTTATTACAGCGCTAGACGTATCCTTTGGTGTTGATTTAGGATATCTAATACTTCTATTGTTAGGTCCAAAAACATTAGGTTGTCGATTTTGAAAAGACCTGTTTTCCGTAAATTATGTTCGTGGTACATTATTTTGCGTGTGAAATTTCGGTGTAAACTGTTGTGCAGTGTTGGAAAATTCATTTTTAGAATTTGTTTGTTGTGGGAATGAATTTCTCTGTTGTTGGTGAATCTGTTGACCTTTTCGAGGAGTAAATATTCTTAAATCTGCTTGCGATTTTTGTTCAACGTTTTTGTAGAAATTTGGAATTTTATTCTTATTGTAATTAACATTTTCTTCTTCTATAATACATATACTGAAGGGCAAGTTCAAGGGAATTAGGATTTCTGCATCTCAAAAATGAACCTAAGGGTTCTCGTAATCCTGTTAAAAATGTTAATAAATCATACATTGTTCGTTTTACTAATTTTGTAGCAGCATCATTTTCATTGATCTGCACATTCGAATACAACAGCGATTTTAAATTTTGAATTTTATTTAAGAATTCCTGGGCCGTGTCATTTGTTTGTTTCATCAACATAAGGTCTCTTAAAAGTAATTCTTCTGATCTTTGATGAAAGAATTTAGTAATATGGTTTTCAGTGCTTGCCAAGATGCAATTTCTCTACTTGCTAGTACTAATGAAACTTGATGTGTGCATTTACCTCAAGTGAAGTTAATATAAGATCCTTTAAAAATTAATCTTGGTCATTTAGGGCGAATTGATTTATTAACAATTCTGCTGAGCGAATAAATTCCGATAGTTTAGGTGTTTGGTCATCAAATTCTGGAATTATCTTTAGGTATTCTAAATGAAATTGTGCCATGTCTAAATTTTCGATTTTTTGATTAATTGGAAATACCCTTTCCTCAATGTCGTCCAACTGAATATTATTAATTTGTTCGATTAAATTATCAATATCGATCATAAATTTCTAAACACTTTATATTAAATACGCAAATTATAATTATTCGTTTGAGAATAATACTGTGATTTGGCAAGTTGTAATAAAAATATATAATGCTAAACACTAATAACTAATAAAATATTTACCAAAATTTAAAATTTAAGTGCGCTTACATGTACTTCAACTCAGGCTTCGGCGATTTTTGTCCAAAGGCTTGAGGGTCCTGAAGAATTGGCGATTTTTGTCCTTTTCTTCAGTGCGATGGAATTGGCGACTGTTAGAATTGTATTCTTCGCACAGTAAACCTTTTGGCGATGCTGTCCTCCAGGTACTGGTTCAGAAGTACTTATCTCAGTTGTGGGATGGATTCTCGATTTAATTTTGTAAGAAATCGGCACTTAATTGTTAAAACAAACAGTTTCCAAATTTTCGAAACTTGTGCCTATCCTGCCGACTGCGCCAATGATTTTATTCAATAATTAAGACTTAAAAAAATCTTTATTGAATAGAGTTACAGAGAGATGTTACAAACACGAAGGTATAACTATAACTGGCTTGTTTAAACTTCAAAATATAGGTTTCTCACGGTATTAGAAATACCAACTTTCCTACTTAATTAGTCCAACCCAAGCGTTGGTCCAACCCTCTTAACCTATTGACCTCTTAGCAATAAAGTATCGTATTTATGTTACAATATAACAAGCGTTAGAAATCTTTAAATTGCCCGTTGAAGCTTGGGATGCTTTGCTAGTACCTATAATAACGGAAAAATTACACACAAAAAAAAGTATTCTTAAATTAAGAAAAAGTTTTGTTTCAGATGTGAAATTTTTGTACCAACAAACCAGCATCTTAAGTTAAGAATAAATGTTTGTTGTATTAAGTGCTGGCTTATGTTTAATCCAAGAGAAATATATTCTCAGACAATTTTCTTCCGTCAAATATATTGCTTTTAATTCAAGAATCAATATTTGCTTCATTTAAACTGATGTGCATTTTTATTTCAAAATTATAGTTAAACTTAAAGTAAATACGATTTTATTTAGCGCAAAAATGTACATTCTTGTTCCAAACGTTAATATTTTTGGATAAAGTATTTGAATAATTTATGCCTACTATCGCTTTGCTTGCTCTGCTCCATTTGCACGCTGGGGTTATCACAGACGCTTCTAGTGACTAGACTGTAAGCAGTTGTTACGGGCGTATCGGAGTTGCGCCTATGCCCCATAAAATAATCCGGGTACGCACTAATGAGGGATTATCTTTGCGTTGGAGTTGCGCCGATTCTACCTGAGACTGGTCTTTTAATGGTAAATAATAAATAATAGTAAAATTATTCTTTTCAACAAAGAAGAGCTGTAGATAAAAACATAATGAAATAAAATATTCATTTTTTCATAAACACAAAAATTTATTTACACTTTAAAAACACATTGCAGTACTATATAATATAAGTATATTAATTTCTTAGAAATACCTGTGTAATACAAAATACAGCCCCTTTACAAACTGCCAACATACTATGTAATGAACATACAAAACTGTATAGATATATGAAAAAAATTTATTTTGCATATCGATACGAAATTTTTTTAACAAAATCAAAACGAGTTATTGCGTTTGTGATATACTCATCAAATGTTTTTACTAAAAACTCTTGCTTTAACAATACATCTTTATCTTTACGCATCTTCTGTTTTATCAACTTGTTTGCACTGTTAATTTTTAAATATGTCTCCGTTTGAAAATTATTTAACACATCACAAAATTTATATATATCGGGCTTGATAAAAACTGCCATTGAGGTGCGAATGAAAAGATTCGCAAGCATTTGTGGTTTTTGCCATACTTGCATTCATGGAAGCTCACATACGTGGAGGAAACTTGGAATCTTCGGATAAAAAGTTTTGAACCAGATAATCTGTATATAATTCAAGGCGACTATCGTTAGGTCTCCAAGTCAAAAAATCTTCTACGAAACAGTCACCAACATGATTTGGCATTAAAAATGGCAAACCAAATAAATAATGCAACCACTCCAACTTGCAACCAAGTCCAAGACGTAAGATATTCCTGTACCAGGCCTGGCACACGTGAAATAAACATCCGTACACTGTAACGTCAGGCCATACTTGTGTGTCGTTATCCTAATGACCGTAATCCCTAAGTTACAAACCATCGGCGCAATTGCGATGTCAGATTAAGTCTACCTGGGAAAAATCGGCGCAACTCCGACGCGCCGGTTGTTACACGAATAGGGCCTTGAGTGCCTCGCAGAAACGTTAATTGGTGAGTACTATTTATAGGTACATATATTAAACAATATTTTAGTTTTTCTCTTTGGGTAAATGTAATGTAGGTACCTCTTGTAGGACCATTTTACGGAATTTTATAAGTAGCTACATCATGTGTTCGTTTCAGTCGATAAACTTATTAATTAATGCTGAAAATCCCTTTAATCTTTTATAATTCGTTATTAGGTAGTGCTGTGTTATTTAAAATATGACGCATGTAGTGCATGTATTAAAGCCACAATAGAGAATTGCGTATTTCCCCAGCTTAGTAGGATAGGAGGTGATGCTGCGTCAGGAGAACGTGCAAAATTGCATATTTTCGTTCGGTATCAACTAACCAAGGTTTTTGCTGTTAAGAAATATTCAAAACAATAATAGCAAAGTGTATTTAAAAATCATTGCTAAATGCCCAACTTCAGGATTCATTTCAAATTAAGATCACGTTCATTGATATGCGTATATATAGGGTGCTCCAAGAGTATAGAATACTGGTGTGATTAAATTTATTTACAGCCGCTCCGATACCCCCAAAGAGGTCTAAATTCACTTCTAAAGTGGTCACCCTGTATAGACAAAATATTGGAGGCAAAAAGTAATCTTATTGCGGGTAATGATTATTGCTTACGTTTGAAAGAAGCACTGGATGAAGATGCCAATGATGGTATGAGAATATTTTTTGGAAATGCAGTTGCTAATATTTCTTTTGTTACAGACACAAAGTTTTTCTGTCAACTAATGTTGCTGTGTTATTTGCTACCACCAAAAGGTAGGGCATTTGTTAATAATAAACACTGGAAATGTTCTACTCTGGAAGCTGTTGAAGGAATAATTGCTCATGTAATGGTAAATGTTAATGACTATGTACTTTTTGAAATTATTAATGCGAGTAATTACGTATTTTAGACACCTGGTAATATTGAAAAAATAATATCGCTGCAGAAAGAAAAGGCAGCAAACAGGAAGCAACGTCTTCAACCATATACATATGTATAATAGCGGAAGGGCCAAGCATCAAAGAGCTGAACAATAAATATATTATAATTGATACAATTAGGTATATGTACGAATCGCTAATGAAAGCATTTGATATTATTGTTTAAGCTCTTTCATTCTTTGAACGCCAAGTACCCGATCCAGAGTGAACATATTTGGACATTGATTCAGAAGGTAATTTATAAGATAAGATACCTAGTAATCATGATAAAAGTTTTCCCTATATTATGGACATTATTGAGCTATTTAAGACTTCTTAATGCCAAACATAAAATTTTTATATATTCTGTTTATTTTCTTATAAATATTGTATTTGTTGTAGTGTGCTTTTAAATACCCACCTACTTTTATTAGTACTAGCATTGAATATTTGACTCAGAATGCTTATATCAGCGGCGGACTTTGGGATATGTCGCCGGCCGTTATTTTCCAGGGGGCGCCGTGCAGCCGGCCGTTGCGAGGTATGCCAAACGTTACCGCTAGATGGCACCCTTCGGATTTAGATATTTCAATAATAGCGAATTTTTCATCGTAACAGCAACCTCTATCCACTAAAAGGGGGCGCCTTTGAGGAACAGCGCTAAATGTGCACTAGGACCATACTGCATAATATAATATTAAGTATTAGAAAGTTAACAAATAACATAAAAAAATTAGTAGTTGAGGGAACAATCATTATTTTGAAAATTCCTTTACGTCAGCCCAAACAATAAAAGTTCATAAAGTGTAAATTTTGGATTTTATTTGAAACAAATTAAAAAAATTCGGCATTCTTGCGGTATTCTCTTGCTCGATCGAAGGCCAATATTATACTACACTTTGAATGGTTTTTCGTTTTTTTTTCTAATTTGTTAAAAACTTTTTGTAATAACTACAATAATCGGAATATCCCGTAAATAAATATTAATATTATAAGTGTATAGAAATTAAAATGGCCATTTTAAAACTTGGTAACAAAGAAATACCAATATTATTAACAGGATCAATATGCAATTGAGTTTTTTCGGGGACATCAACTAAGTACAGAACTGCAGCTAACGGCTGTATTACGTAGTTTAGTGAAATAACTTGAAAACAATTTTGTTATTACATATTAATAGCTTGGCATTCTTTTGTTGGTTATCAGCAGGGTCCGGATTTATATGCGCTAAAAAGTTCCTATATATATTCCTATTCCTAAAAATCTGCTATAATATGCTGTAATATATGTGGAATATATATAAAATATACGCTAAAAACTAAAAATATGCGGTAAAAATTTAAAATATATGACAAATACTGAGCATACCCAACACGATGTAGAAAATTTTAAATATCGCTTGTAAGTGTTTATTTTTGTAATTTTTTTACATAGAATCCTTGAACTAAGAGTTACATAGATACATATTAAAAAATAATTGCAAATATGAATTAATCATTATATCATAAAATAATAATAAAAATATTATGATTTGTTTTTCCGCGTTACAGTTAAGAAACATCATTTTATCTATGTTTTCCATTGTAAAATTGTGCCTCTCGGAAGTTAAAATTTTTTTTGTACATGGAAAACGAGCTATCAGCATCACATGACGTTATTGGAACAGATTTCATGCAGCCTAAATTTGACGGGTTTAACTCCATGTTTTCTACGTTTTTCACATTTTCGTCTATTAAAATCTTATTTTTTCTATACAGTGTGTTGCAGCCCTGGTTTGTTTTCACAATAGCGTCTAGCTTGGAAATAACGGTTTTCCCGATGGTTCCCGGAACCGTTTATAAGCTATCGATAACTGTACGTACGGTTTCCATGAACTTGGTTAGAGGTACCTGCGTACTTTCCAAATCTTTTATTGAAGTTAGCCAAATTGAAAAATGTGTTTTAATAAAAACTAATTGTTGAGCGATCTTCTTATCTGCTACACACGTTCTATACTCCAAAACGGCTTTAGAACCATCAACAATTTCTTGAAATATTTCTTTTAGTTTATTGAAATTTTTACAATAAAGTATTACAGCTTCAATGCAAGTTCTCCATCTAGTAATTATGAATTGTGGCGGTAATGGCAATTCAGGAGCGACTTAGGTTCTTTCCACTATTAATTAGTTTGATGATATTCTATTCGAACCAGTTCTACTATTCTATGTAAAGCGTGAGCCATACAAGTCATATGAATCAAATCGGGGTAAAATATTTTCAAAAGCCTGTCCTGCTTTAATCATGTATGTAGCAGCATCTGACCGCTGGAAGTTCTACATTTTCTGACTTTACAGGTTGCGGTGCGTATATTTTGGGAAGCAAACTTTTCTTTAACTTCATTCATTCTCTCTTCGTAACATTTTTGTAAATAATTTTTTGGTAATGCTACAATGTTACAACTGTAAAAGTTCCTGGATTTGTCTGGTCATTCTAATAGAATACCCAGCATGTGTTTAGGATTTACTATTATTATAAGATTATAAAATCTTAATCCTTTAAAAGATATTTAAACCTTTGTTGTAAAACCATTCTAAGAATAAGAATAAGAAAATAAAAGTTGCATTTTACACCCACTAGTAGCAAGTTGTTGCGCATTTTTGCCATTTAAAAATTACAGGAATTGGAAACCGTATGATTTAAAATTTAAGAAAAAGTAAGGAATATGGAAAATAAGTACGAGTATGCTGTTATATCACGAAATATGTAAAATATGGGAATACGCGGTAAACATTCTAAATATGCAGTTATATGCGAAATAAAACTTTGTAAAGTAGCTCATTTTATGCTAAAACGTAAAAATCCCAAACCTGATGCTATACCAATACCTTATGTGGCTACAGATCAATCTGCATCTAGTCATAGCAATAGCCCTTTGAAGGTTTTAACACCGAAGAAAACCTATTCTAAGCCGGCCCGAGAATGCAATAATGAAATATGTAAAGATATTCAATTTTCTAATGAGGACAATGTTATTTTGGATGCAATTACTAATATGCCTTCGACATCTCTAAAATAATAGTTTAATGCTTCTGAAAATTCTCCTAGAAAAAAGAAGTTAAAGATTTCATTACAAACATACAAAAATCATTTTAAGAACCACACACGAAAAATATCTAGATTATGTAAGAAAGTTTAGTCGCTGCAAGAAAAGAGTAAAGTGGAAAATATATTTTCATCATTTCGGTTTCCATCTACAAATTCCAAAATCTTGGCAAACATGCAATTTAGAAAGAAGAAAACCATGTGGACGCTAGCGAAAAAATTTTTTCTTTGACGTTGTATTACAAATCGCCTACTGCATATAAATTCTTACGACAACAAGGAGTAATTTTGGCAGCTCCATCAACAATTCGAAAGTGGCTTGAAAAATCGAAATTTCGACCTGGCTTTAATAAAATGTTTTTTAAGCAAATTGGAGAAAAATTTGTTTCTGCTTCTGAAGAGGAAAAAACCTGTTCTGTGTCTTTTGATGAAATGGCCATTATGGAGAAGCTTGAATACAATAAATACATGGATTTGGTAGAAGGATTTGAGGATTTTGGCCAATTACAACCGGATTTCGGTCAAGTAAATCGTACAAAAAACACTGCAAAATATGCATTGGTGTTTTTGGTAGGGGAATTTACTCGCCATGGAAGGTTCCCATTGCGTACTTCCTGTCCCATTCAGGTGCAAATAAAACCCTGTTGAGTAAATTAATTCCACGCCTTATTACATAGATAAGGAAGGGCCTCAAATTGTAAGTAGGAAGGTATTTGCCATATATGATTCTATGCATATAGCGAAAAGCATAAGGAACAACATGCTCTACGGAGATTTTGAGCTGAAAGGTAAAAATGGGGCAGCAGATAAAAAAATTTCGTTTAACGACATTCGCCACGTCTACGACATCGACAAAAAAAAATGCTAAATGTAAAGCATTGCCAAGATTGACAGAAGCACATATAAATCCAAACTCTTTCCAAAAGATTAATGTGAAACTGGCCATGCAAATATTAAGCCACTCTGTAGCCGCAACAATTAGAAGTTGTGTAGACACTAGGGAACTTACCAGCACTACAGCTACAAATACAGCCGATTTTATTGATTTAATGGATAAAGGATAAAGTATTTGATTGTCTCAATATTCGGCGCCTATATGATAAAAATCCTTACAAGTCGGCTTTGTCAGACGAAAACAGCTTGGGAATGGCAACTTTAGAAGAAGGAAAACAATATCTCTCTAGATTATATAAAATAGATCACAACAGTAAAAAAGTAAGACGACCGCCTTGCTTTGATGGACTAATTCAATCTATTGAGGGAACACTACTTTTTTACAGAGATTTATAATCGGAATCCCACTGCAAGCATTTTCAGGACTCTTTTTCGTAATAACGCCATTAACTCGCTTATGAAACCGTCCAGCTCGTCACATTGTGAAGCCGATGAAGACGTAGTATTAGATTTCGATCCTGAAGACACGTCTTGTGTTGCAGGCGAAGACAATATTGAAAATGGTGATGATGTTTCTAGTGCAGTAAACGATTTTGAATACAGTATGGATAAAAATATGTTTATATAGTTGAAAAATGATTGAAAATAAATCAGTTTTAGGTAATAGTATAAATGTAATTCCACAATTTTTTTCAGAAACAGGAATGTTGGTATGGATCATAATTCGATGTACATAAATAGTTTTGTATTAATATTAAGTGTTGCTAGATAAATAAGAATTCAGCAGTGTATCTATTATCATTGAATATTTTCAATGCTATTATCAATGCTGTAGTAGCTGAAGTCTAAATACATCTTGTTTACCTCTAATTTGGATTTATTTGTTGTGAAGTTATTGGTGTGTACACTATATGAGGTTTTGATGTTTCAAAAACAATAAATTTAGTTTTTGCAAGTATTAGTGTTGTCATACAAAAATTTAAAGATTATTCAAATACTATATAACTTTATATTAAGTTTGATAATCTGGTTTTATTTTATAGTTATTCATTATAAAATTATCATTTCTATTATTGACAAATCAACCCGCGCTTTGTTTAAAAAGTCGCTCTTGTTACATTGCACTCTGTTGGTAGGTAGTAACAGCTTTAACTTTGTTGGGGAATTCCACAACTTAAACCCACTGTGTATTTTTGTTTCACCCAAAGCTATGCTTACCCTAATTTTGTATTACTATGCCATCTACCGGTTCTTTCACTCATTAAAAAATGATTCCCATATAATAGTATTATAATAGGCATTCTGAGTAAAATATTCAATGGTACTAGTTTGTGAAACGTATATAGAAAATACGAGTGGATATACGGTTTGTTTTAGATATTAATAGTAGTATTTTACAAATATCGTAATGCATTGTCAAATTTGTAATGCTAAATTGCCAACGGTCAATAAATTAATTATGCATCAGGAATATGTCCATAAGATTAGTAACAACTTTGTGTGCCCTATAAAACACTGTAAAAGATCATTTCAAAGAAAATCTGTGTTTAAACATCATTTTAGGGCCAAACATGTTAATGAATGCAATTATGAGAAGGTCTGCAAAAAAGAAATACCAATGGGGATTAGTATTCCTGCGTCTAGCAGTCCCAAAGTTGCAAATGATAAGTCATTTATTTCATCCAATGAAACATTTTCAATCGATTTAAAAGGAATGGCCGCCAAAGTACAAAAATTTGAGAAATCTTTCAAAAATGACCTGGAAATTTTTATTTCCAAATTATATGGTATTACTACTTTGCCACGATCTACTATTCAAGACATTGTAGATAGCATAAGCGAACTTTTATCGTCAAATACAATTATAATTTTGATCAATTTTCGTGATTTGTATCTAGTAGGTGTAGAAGAACTGAGAAAACATGTTACATCTATGCTTAATATTTTTCAAAATTCTTTTTATTTTCATTTTAATTTACATACGGAGTACAGACGTTTTAAATGCTTTAATAATTCTGATAAACTGTTAACTCCTGTTCAAATAAATATTGGTGTAGCAGCTGATGAAAGCACAAAAAATATGCAAACGTCTCTCGTTCTTAAGAACAGAACATCTTTTGTTTCAATGAAGGCAAACTTAAAACTTTTTTTACAATTACCAGGGCTGCTGGAAATAATATTAGAGTGCCAGAAAGATTGTTATAATAATCCGAGCTAGCAAATATTATGCAAGGTAGTTTGTGGAAAAATATAATTATGGAACAACCTCCTGACAAGGTAATTTTGCCGCTTATCTTATACTTCGACGATTTCGAAATGTGTAATCCTCTTGGGAGTCACGCTGGATTTTACAAATTAGGAGCAGTGTATTACACTATTGCATCCATCCTCCTGAATATGGCAGCCGATTAGAAAACATATTCCTAGCTCTTATTTTTCATAGTGCCGATCGTTCTCAATTTGGCAATGAGTCTATCTTCAGTTGCCTAATAGAGGAATTAAAATACTTGGAAGAAGTTAGTATACTAGTCAACATAAATAATTTACAAAGAAAAAATCATTTTGTTGTTGTCTTAATAGTTGGTGACCAGTTGCTGAAATGTTAAATCTGGTAAAAAATTTTGCTTTTATTATTGGTGACCTTGTACCAGAGAATGACCTTATATGGAAGTTTTACATAAAACTACTAGATATAACGGATATAGTAATGTCATGCTCTTTCCAGAAAGATATTCTACTATTACTAAAATGTTTGATAACGGAACATCATGAATTGTACATTTCTTTATTTAATTCCAATTTAAAACCAAAACATCATTTTTTGCTGCATTATCCAACAATTATTGAAAAAACTGGCCCTCCCATCTATATTTCTTGCATTAGGTTTGAAGGTAAACACAAAGATTTAAAATCTTACTCCAGTAATATTTGTAGTCACAAGAACGTATGTTACACACTAGCTTGCCGTATTCAGCTTAAAGCACTGTATAGATTTATTTCAAACAAAGGTTTGGTAGACAGCATCAAATTCGGAAAAGTTCAAGCAACAGACGAAAATTTGTCTTTGTCTGAGAGAACTAAAGATTACTTTTCAACCAAGTGGTGTGAAATAAACGGCATCGTATATAGGGTGTCCAGTGTAGTATTAAGTGGTTATACTTCTAACATTCCTGAATTTTGTCAAATACAACACATTCTAATTCATGCAGATAATCATAAATTATGCACATTCATTTGTGAAATATTAAGTGTAGTAAAATTTGATTTACATTATCATTCATACGAAGTCACTCGAAGCGGGATCCAAAAAATAATGTCTGTTTCAAATATCTTATCTCCTATACCCACTCGTATTCATAGTTTATCTAATAATAGATATTTTGTTTCAAATGTAAGGCTTTGTTAACGGGTAGATTTAGATTATTATAAGTTGCGTTGTATTTTCTTTAAATAAATGTGTTTTTATAAATTCGCCTTTGTTTATTAATATGATATTTTTTAAATTTCCAATTTTGTTGAACCAGGAGTATATCTGATTTGTATTAAATATATTATTTATTTAATTCAAATATGGCCAGCTGTTTGTTTTTTAACATTTGAAAAATATATTTATTTGAAATGCGAATATAATTACATATTCAATACGAAATTAGATTCTCATTTCAAATAAGTATATCTTTCAAATAAAAAAAGCAAAACAGTGGCTATATTTGAATTAAATGGAAAATATATGTAATAGTACAAATCAGATAAATTCTTGTTTCAAGCAAATGTTTCCTTTGAAGCAAAACAACAGAATTATTTGTTCTGAGCAACACTTTCTCTTGAAGCAAGATTAATAAATAGTTGAACCAAACAAACATATTGCTTAGGAGGAGACTAACACCTATTTGAATCAAAGCAGTATATCTAGAATATCCTACTCTTGGTCTAAGAGTAATGTATCTTCACAATAAAACAATATTATTATTTGGCGTGAATATCATGTTTCTTTAATGCAAAACATTATTTCTAAGAATATATTTTTCTTGCTCCAAGATTACAGTTGTTTGCGTCTATAGGGAAACACATATTTCTTTAGTCCAAAATTAATTTATTTGAATCAAAACATTTTTTTTCTATGTAGATTACGTCACAAAAAATAAGTGGCAAACAACTGTAACGTCCGAAATTCCAAAATTAACAGATTTAATTAACTGCTTGGAAAAACGAGTAGAAAATCTTAGATCTGTAGACGCTCCAGTTAAATCGGTAGACACTCCAGTTAAATCGGCTAAGGAAAATTATAAAATAAACTAGCCAAATTATCAATATGATCAGAAATTTCGACAAGTGGCATACGCGACAACTAAAAAACCGCAATGCATGCAGTGTAGGAAGACATCCCATAATATATATCAATGCGTTGAATTTTTAAGATTGTCAATACCCGATCGCATTAAGCAAGTACAAAATTTTAATTTGTGCAATATTTGTTTAAAGGGACTTCGGGACTTCGGAATGTCGCTCTATCAGAATATGCCACGAATGTAAACAAAGGCATAATTCTTTGATACACTCTCGTCCGGAAGAACAGGTAAATGTAGAAATACCTCAACAGGTAAATTTGATCCAATCGAATACCGCATCCGTAAAGACTCATTGCGCTCTTAAGGTAAACACGACTGTACTTATTGTTATCAACTGCGCTAGTTTATATTAAGGATGCTAAAGGTACCTTTCACGAATGCAGAGCGTTGCTTGATGACTAAAATAGGTTCGTTTACTTGAATTAAATACAGTTAAAAGAGTTTATAATAATTTTTATTAATAATGTGCTTGAAGTTTATGCAACTGTTTGCTGCAACATTTTCTTACGAACTAAACTTAACTATTTTTTCTTAATTGCTAACACTAAAACTACGTATTCAACCCTTGAGTGGTTGTCACGCAGAAGAACGGGTCCTTTTTTGGACTTTCTAATGTCTCGGGTTTGACATAATTTGTCAAACATTAAACAAAATTTATTGCTTAAACTCGGGTAACGAGAAAAAGACGCACAATGGGTTTCACAGATTTTAACTATCACTTTCTCTTCCATGGTCCATTATCTCAGCAGGTATAATTGTCGTATATAACACCTCCCAACGCAGACAAAGCTGTACCACCAGCTTTAAAAAGGGTTTGATGGTTCCTGTGTATCCCCGATCTAGTGCAGGTTGGTTGCGGTTCGCAAGGTCTGCTTGTTTTCATCTAATATTGCTTGGTGTAAGGATGAAGGGATAATAGTGGAAAAATATTTAGAAGATTCGTTTTATAGGGTAAAGGTTATGGGTAATAATAATTATAATAAGGTTTTGAATGACCAAAAGTATTTGCAAGACAAAGATGTTTTTATTGCTACATTTAAAATAACTAATTTTAATTATTTCCTGGTAGTGTAGTACATTATCGATATTTGGCGGGAAATTACTTTTTTTTTTATTTGAATTTTGAAATTGTACATTTTGTAATAAGACCTTAGGGGAATTTATTAGTTGCTGTTGGTATTCTGCAGTACCATAAAAGAGCCATCTGCAAGGATTGCAGGTTTCAATCTGTTGTAGTGTACCTTTACTAAATTCTTTTTAAGTTGTAACATGCACGTATTATTTGGGAGGATATTAATAATTTTAAATGGACCTGTAAATCGGGGGTCGCTTTTTTTTTAATATTGTCGTTTAACAAATAAACGAATTGGTTTGCCTGGAAAACTCTTTCTTTTGCGGTTTTGTCGTATAATGTCTTTGATCGTTCTTTAGCCTTTTTCAGGTTTTCTTGCGCCTTAGGGAACATGTAATCGAATTTTTGTTTAAGTTGTAAAATGTGTTCGTTATAAATTCTGTGTTGATACTCGTAATCAGTGATGGGTTTTAACGAGGTGAAGCCATATAAAAGTTGATAGGGAGTAAAAGATGTGCTACTTGAAACGGCAGTATTAAAGTTAGTGATTGCTGTTAAAAGGGAAATAGAAATGTCTTCGTTTGGGAATTGACTTTTGAAAATCCTTAGTGAGTCTGCAAGTGTAGCGTGAAAGCGTTCTATTTGCCCGTTTGAATGGGGGTGATTCGATGAACTTTTGGTGTATTTGATCTTAAACATATTGCAAAGGTCGTTAACTAAATTATTTTCAAATTCAGTACCTAAATCTGAGTGCAAATGTTCTGGTACTCCAAAGTGTTGGAAGTAAACGATTAAATTGTTCATGACTTCTTTCGCTGATAAAAATTGTAGTTTGTAACATTGTACAAATTTGGTAAAGTCGTCAATGATTGTCAGAAATTTGATATTGTCAAATTCGAAAGTATCCATATTCAGGCGTTGAAATGGTTTACTGCATGTTTCAGTAATGACTAGGGGAACTGTTAAGTTTGTTCTGCCAATTTTGTTTTGGTTGCAAAAATGACATGAATTTACATAATCAGTTATTTGATCTCTCATTTTTGGAAAATAATATAGCTTTCGAATTCGGGTGTAAGTCTCGTTAATTCCTTTATGGAAGTTTGGTTTTGTTTCATGGAATTGTTTAATTAAATTCCTATATTCCAAGATGTCAGGATAGATTATGCGATTTTCACAAAAAGTGAATTTAGGATAATCTTCGAAAATTAGTTTTAGAATGTGGGGAAGTTTTGGAACTTCCTTTTCAAATTGTGTAAAATAATGAGCGTCCGTAAACATAGTTTGTTTTTCAAGTAATATATTTACTAAATGCATTATATTGTTCAAATCGGGTATGTTAAGGATTAAATAATTCGTATTGTTGCAAGTGAAATAATCGACGGTAGGCATTTCGAAATTGATTTTGAAAGTTGACATGATTTCATCTTGTTTTTCCAGGTCAAATTTTCTAGCTGGACTAATAATAAAGAAGATGTTTTTATGTTTTTGAAAAGTGACATGATCAGGTGTTTGATCAATTTGTTTGGGTTCATAAGTATTCTTTGACAGTTCTCTTAATATTATTTGAGTGGGGTTTAAATGTTGTTGAGTCTGGCTTCTTGTAATTACATTGACTGGTTCACTTTGACTTTCAGGGACTAAACGCGATAATGCGTCTGCATTTGTGTTTAATTTACCTTTTTTATACAGGATTTCGTAATCATATTCCTCTAACTTGAGTCGCCAACGGACAAGTCGTGACGAAGGTTCTTTACAAGAAAACAACCAAATCAGTGGTTTGTGATCAGTAAAAATGTAAAATTTGTGTCCAAACAAGTATGGCCGGAATTGTTTTGTGGCCCAAATTATGGCAAGTAATTCCTTTTCTATGGTGGAGTAATTAATTTCATTTTTGTTGAGTGTTCGGGAGGCATATGCGATCGGTAAATCGCTGCCAGGTGAGCCTTGGGAAAGAATAGCACCAAGAGCATAATTAGATGCGTCAGTAGTTAGAAGGAACGGTTTTTCAAAGTCAGGGTACTGTAAAATGGGTGCATGTGTAATAGTATGTTTTAGAGTTTGAAAAGCTTCGGTGCATTTTGAGTCAAAATTCCATTTTATGTTTTTTTGTAATAACATAGTGAGAGGTTTGGCAATTTTTGCAAAATTAGGTATAAACCGTCTGTAATACCCTGTCAAGCCTAAAAATGATTTTATATCCTTAGGCGTTTTTGGGATAGGAAATTTATTTACAGCTGTTGTTTTATCTGGATTAGGTAAAATTCCGTTTTGAGTGATAACATGTCCTAAGTAGGCTACTTCCTTACGTAGGAATTGACACTTGTCAGGTTGAATTTTGAGGTTAGTGGACTGTAGTCTGTCGAAAACTGATTTAAGTCTGTTTATATGTTCTTCGAGTGTGGTGGAAAATATAATAATGTCGTCCAAATAAACTAGACATTTTTCGTTTTGAATTCCGACAAGAATGTTTTTCATAACTCTCTGGAAGGTCGAAGGAGCATTTTTTAAACCGAAAGTCATCCTTAAATACTCGTAATGGCCAGTGTCTACCGAAAAATTTGTTTTTTCTATGTCATCGGCTGACATTTCAATCTGATGAAAACCTGAAGCTAAGTCGAGGGTTGTATAATAGTTGGAATTTCCTAACTTATCGAGCAGGTCGTTTATGTTTGGTAGGGGACATTTGTCATCTATTGTGTGTTCATTCAATTTGCGATAGTCTATTACAACTCTCCATTTTTGAGTTCCTGATTGGTCAGGTTTTTTGGGGACCACCCATACCGGTGACGAAAAAGGTGAAAAAGAAGGCCTGATAATATTTTGGTTTAGCATAGAATCAATTTGGTTTTGCACTTTCCTGGATTTTTTTTCTGTGGATTTTTTTCCTTGGGTTTTTTTTTCCTACAATCCATCTATGACAGTGTTTATTCGTTTGCAAGTAAATTGCATATTAACGATTTTGTTTCCGTCATAATTACAATTAACTCATTTAATCGTAAAAGTGAAGATGTTTTAGTTTTAATAAATTGTTAAATTGTCAAAATTTACATCCAAGGGCATTATAACCAAATACAGATCTACCTAAGTACCTAACAAAATATTTTTGCCCCAAAATTTTATTTTTAAGGTAGGTAACTATAAGGCAAACTTCATAAAGCGTTTGTGCAACCGGCCGTAATGTTACAAACCATGTGAAAAATTACTATAATTATAGTTTGGATTTTATTTCCGTGGATTTTTTTTCCTTTGGATTTTTTTTCCTTTGGATTTTTTTTTCATGGATTTTTTTCCTGGATTTTTTCCGTTTACCATCATAGATGACACCCGCCTACTTGGTAAAATATAAAAAAAACGCAGAAAGTAATCTAGTAAAATATTATATTCGCTATTAAAGACTTACACATCAAAAGTTACCCGACATATGATACATAGTTAGAAAGAGAAAAAAAAATCCGTTTTAACTAAACCATAGCCAACTATGATTCCCATTTGAAAAAATACAACTTTAGGCCATAACTCGACATTAAACCTTTTTTTTCAAATTTTCTCGACGCCACTGGATTATACAGAAAAAAGTGCCTTGAGAATGTGAAAGTTATTTTCTCCTAACTTTACAAACAACCACGATATTCACATGTGTCTAAAAGTCGAAAAATCGAACATTTGTTTGTAACTCGAAAACAAAAGACGATAGCAAATTTTTGTTTCCGCCAGTGAATTTGTCTCAAAAAAAGAGATCGAGAACGTGCCTTCCATTTTTTTGTATCTCCTATAATTACCGAGTTACCCTATACAAACATCGAAATTTGCCCACCCTGTACTGAAAGTGATGGACCACCGGACGAGGTGATGCACCCCTGCTTACATATGTTAGTTCCCAAGAAAATCCAGCTGACATTATAAGCAGGGGTTTCTTACCCAACGAATTAATTCAAGCGGACCTTTGGTTCCAAGGCCCGGCTTGGCTAAAAAATAACGAACTACCGCAATCAAATTTGATGTAAATACGGTAGAAATAATAGAAAAACGCGAGATAGTGCTGTTAACCAATAAAGTCCCGAGCGACGAATTGCCATTGTTTATGAAATATTTTAAATTATCAAAATTACAGCACGTAACGGCTTATTGTCTAAGATTTGTCAATAACAAAACAAATAGAGCTGTTGCAAATTTGTCGTTGTGCAAATTGCAAACTGCTATACATACATTAATCCGTAGTTTACAACAACGGGAATTTCCCAATGAGTTAAAGAAATTAAAGAAAGCCGAACTATTAGACAAACAAAGTTAGCTAATTAATCCGTTTATAGACGAAAGTGGATTATTAAGGGTAGGCGGTCGTTTGAGAAATGCGTCGGTTGCTATGGATAAAAAACACCCAATTATTTTACCAAAAAGATATTATATAATAAAATTGATTATCATACAAGAACACGAGCGTCAATTACATTCGGGTGCTCAAGCAACATTATCTGCCTTGCGACAAAATTATTGGATCATAAATGCTCGCAGTGCAATAAGATTGATTTTACATAAATGTATACGATGTTATCGCGTACGCCCACAGACTGTAGTGCAGAAGATGGGTGATTTACCTAAAGATAGATTAAGATTAACACGTCGCTTTTTGAAAACCGGCATAGATTATGCTGGGTCAATTTTAATTAAAGAAGGTCGCGGAAGAAGTAAACGCAGTAGCAAGGTTTATATAGCTTTATTTATATGCTTTTCAACCGAGGCAGTTCATTTGGAGCTGGTAGGAGATCTCACAACAGAGTCATTTTTGCATGCATTGAAAAGATTTATAGCTAGGCGCGGATGCGTGTCATGCATATATTCAGATAACGCAACGAATTTTGTAGGGGCTGTAACGTTACGGACCCTTGTGTTGTGTTTATCTTTTATTCGTCGTGACTCGTCGTAATCGTCTTAGGTTCGGATCTAGAGTAGTTGAGCTAAATACCTGAAATAAAACACCAGAGAAGTTTAATACTTTTATTAACGTCAGTATTAGCTGCAGACAGTGCAATTTTAACTACCTCCGGTATTCACCTATTCAGGCTAGGAAACTGCAGGAAACCTTAGCCGAGGTAGTGCGACGTGATCTCAAGTACATCGATTTCCTTGGGAAATTTAAACTATTTGCTAATTAAAATACTAAAGATGCAGTTATAGGCCGGTTCGCAGGGTGGTTTTCTGAAGGTGCAAGGTGAATTATTAAGGAACTAGAACACAAAACGCTGGCGGGTGAAAGGTTAAGGGAACTTGACACTGCAGCCGAGATACCTCAAGCGCTTGGCAGGCGAAGGGTTAATGGAACTTGACGTTGCAGCCGAGATACCTCAAGCGCAATTGTCAAGGGATACCGTAGCTGCCGAGATACCTTAAAGCGCTTGGCAGGTGAAGGTTTAAGGGAACTTGTAAAGGAACTGTGCTTCTTGATGTTTAGATCAAGAATAATCCTTTCAGAACAACTTACTTCTGCTTTTATAGCCCCAAATGTAGGTGTTTTGGGGGGTGTAAAACTATAAACATGCTGCACTTGTGTACCAATTTGAAAAACAATTTAACGCTCCATTTATTGTGAGCCAAATAATATTTAGTTAAAATTAATTAAATTATATCAGTACTATTCAGAAACAGCCGAAATAACTTTCTTTGCCTAATCTTTAGCTCCTAATAAATTTGGTATTTAATTAACACGTCCATGCGTAGAATACCACGCATGAGGATTTAGTTCGACAAAAAAAGTAATAATTTAGGCAGATCATGGACTACCCTAAACTAACAGACCGCGCAAAAGACAGCGGTGGTGGAATATCTTACGTACTTGAGATCACTAATTCAAAGTCATTGTTACCTGGAATAAAATAGCTGAAAGAAAGACGCTGCAAACAAATATTTTAAATATGGAATTATAACATTCAACTATCGAATGTGTAGTTGTTTTATAATTCCATTCATTGTACATGAAAGTGGATATTTATTTTGTGATCGTTGCCCTCATAAATTAAGTGTACGCATGAAAGACAGCCTGTAACGATGCGCCCGCTGCTCATACGAGATGCAAACGTTTCAATATTTGTTCACCTGGGTATGCTCTGGAGTTGTCCAGGATTCAATTACACGAATAGGCTTGAAAACAATAAAATTTTATTAAACTGGTTCACCCTTATGTACACATCATTTGTTAAATTAAATAAATGCAATTCCACTGTCTAAATAAATGTAATTCTACTGTATAAATCAGTTAATTAGATTCTGGATACGCCACTGGGGAATCGTGGGTACTCGACTGGGTGAGATCCTGGATACGCCACTGGGTCTCGGGGTAGTTGGAGTGATTCGCTCTTTATGGGTCACGGGAACTGCTCACAGCTGATCGGTCGGTCGGGTGACCTGCGGTCAACAAGATGGCCGACACGTACACCTATACTATCAACACAGACACTCCAAATAATATAACAACAGACAACAGAAACGAAATTCCCTTGTGTTTAAATCAACGGAATTTGTGATTAGTGATCATGAATTACACCTTTTGTTATGTAATACTGACCTCAAACTAATAGCTAGTCGTTAACTTGGGTTTAGTGGTTTTCTGATACTTTTGTTTTTCTAATCGAGGACCTATAAAACTCAACAAACTGCCAAACAATTCTGGGGTCATTCTAGTCGACAGAAAAAAACATTCAACGTCATGCAATTGCATCTCTAAAGATAATCGTCTGAATTCTCCTTTTTTTTCTCTGTCTGTATTTATCGGCCTACCCCCAACGTCTTTTTTATTTTTGCTTCACAACACCATCGATACTTCTTTCTCTTCTTCTTTTCAGCAGTAAGAGCAACAAAAGTTGTATATTCTCTTTCGACACTACACAAATAATTCAAACGTACTAAGACAGTGATTGAAAAATAAATTGGTGTTCTGACTTTTAGGTTAAGTTTAGATCACGTTCAGTTATAATTTCTGACTAACAGGAGTGAGGAGTGACAGCTGGCGCATGCGCTGTTTATGTATTTTTACCGACATATTATGTACATTGTGAACGCTTGTGGTTTTTACGTAAATATTACGTTTTACGTGTTATGTATTTCTTATGCTTACGTTCATTGTGAACAAGCAGTTAGTGGAACCCGATCTCTCAGAAATCAAATTAAATCCCTTGTCACGTTGAAAATATGTCGAACGAGTGCGTCAACACTTTTGGAAAAGATGGCACCGAGAGTACTTGGCATAGATGCAAGGACGCGCCAAGTGGCAACAAGGCACGTAGCAGCGTCTTCAAGTTGGTGAAATGATGGTCCTCGTCGTAGACGGTGTCTTGCCGCAGCAATGGCTCCTGGGCAGGATCAATGAGATTCACCCCGGTGCCGATAATGTAATACGTCTGGTGACAATGAAAACAGTTCGCGGACTATTTAAGCGTTCTGTGAATCGTTTGTGTTTGTTGCCAATCAGTGACTATTAACAGACAAATATTTGATTTTAATTAGAATATTTGTGTTTTGTTTATGTATTAGTATGTATTAAATTTAAGAATGTTATTTTTGGCAACTATTGTAATAAGCCTAATTAATTTATAACCTACAGGTTTTCAAAGGGGGCGGTATGTAGAACTCTAGGTAGAATTTTACTATTAGAATAGGCCGTCCTTTACTGGGGGTAGTTTCCCACCCCTACTTAAGTAGTACGCTCGAGCATCTGAGTGAGCACACTTACGAGTAGCGAGTCAGTGCCCGAGGAGTTCTAACGTAGTTAAGGCTGTAGGAGATATAAAAATCGATATAAAATCTCTAACGAATTTTAGGCTACCCAACATACACGTACATTCTAAATATGCATTTCAACTAATTTTAAGTATTCGTCATAAATATATGACGTGCCTGAACAAACTACGAAGGAACAGATGACATTAGTATCCCCTGTCAAAACCCTTGTAAATTATCGGTCACGACCATTCCGGTTGCTTACAGTTACGAATTCGTCTTTAAAAATTTGTGCCAAACGAGATGACGGCATAAAGGGAATGAATAACGTTATAACTAATTTGCGGATTTTTAAGTATAAAAATTTCGAAATAAGCGCTTAAAAAAGCTTAAAAATCTGAAGAAATAAGCATCAACACTTTATTCTAAGCACGGTGTATAATAATAGGTTAGGTGATTGTACAAGCGCCATTCGAATGCAGTAGTGCAGGTCTACATAAGGCTGCCAGTGTTGCGTTTCTCCACTAGATGGCACCCTACGCATTCTGTCTATTCTTCAGCAGCATTTATATATCATTTAATCACATAATTACCACATTTTAATAAATAAACCTATATATATATATATATATATATATATATATATTATATATTGCCATGATATTTATGTTAAATTAATCTAATTATTATTAAAAATATGTTAAATGTCTTTATAATTCATTAAACTAAACAAAGAATGTCATCGGAAGGTCTTGAGTGTATGTAAAAAGGATATTTATTATGTTAATCTCCTTATGTTCACCTGAAATGTAGTTTAGGTAGATTATTTATGTCCTAATTAATAATAATTAATGAAATATTATAGTTTAAAAAGTCTTTATAAACCTGTTTGTGGCAAAATATGTCTCCGATACTGTTTACGATGCTTCAATTTAGGAATTCTGTTACGCCATGTATGATTTGGTAGTGTTTGACGATTTATAATCCTGTGGGATGATTTGTTACTTGTTTTGGTCGACGTTGGGGATCTCTTTGAGATGTTTCGGAGCCCTGTAATTCAATAATTGTATTAAACTTAAGTATTAAAAATTAAATGTATATAATTTGACTACATCATGTTTTGTGTAAGCCAATTTAGTTGAAGATTGTACCTAGGAAGGTTTTTGTTAGGTTTGTTTGCTGATTTAGGTTGTTTATGAGAAAATATTTGTGTTTAATTGAATTTCTAAGTTTCAAGGTTATGAGGTAGTATTTTGTCGTTTACCTTGTATAATTTGGATTTATGAGACGTTTATGGGTTGTTTAACATGTATTGTAATTTAGGAATTGTGTTAAGTGTGTTTTTGTTAGATTTTGGAATTACATTTGTAT
>JABXWE010026460.1:0-23210 GCA_014611495.1 Limonius californicus
ATTAAGTATTCTTTAATATATGCACTTTTTTCCATACAATCTATTAAAAAAAAACAGTTACTGTAGGTATACGTTGAGAGCTAAGCCCGGGGGTTTTCCTTTATTATTGTATATCCCTCCCCAAGGGCCAATTCTGGCTACGCCACTGGTCATGATGAAGTCCCTTCCATCGAAGTAGTCCTCTTCAACCATTTAATAGGTCTGTTGGCCAGTATCTTTTTAGACGTCTGTCATTGCGTTCTTCCAGTAGTGAATGTAGGAGGATGTTGTTGTGACTTCCCAGTTTCTCGTGGTGGTTAACACTTCGTTCCCTAATCACATCGTTGATATCGGGCACATTTAGGTCCTCCTATAGGGTTTGGTTTGTAACTTACCAAGGTGCATTTGTGATCCTTCGTTATATTTTAGACTGACATCTTCACATTGTAGCTATATTGGATTTATTCGCACATCCTCAAAGCTCTACTCCGTATGGCCATACAGATATGATGACGGTTTTGAATAATAATAATTTATTCTCTAGTGACAGGTTTGACTTCATCCAAATAACCAGTACATGTGTTTTATTTTCAAGTCTATCTGTTTTCGCTTTTTGTTTATATGTCTTTTGTCATTAGTTTGCTGTCTAAGTGAAAGCCTAAGTACTTAGCAGCACTAGATTTCGGTATCGCTATGCCATTGATGCAAGCTGGTGGACTGTGATCCTTCCTCAAAGTGAAGGTTACTTGTGACTTAGTTTCATTAATCTTAATTTTCCACTTCTCTAACCAGATCTGAAGTTCATCTAGGTGGTTTTGTAATTTATTGGTGACTGCAACTGGATCCTGGTCCCCGGCGAGGATTACTGTGTCACCCGCGAATGTTCCGACTGTAATGTTGGTAGTAGTTGGCAGGTCGGATGTATATAGCACGTACAGAAGTAGCATAAAATAAATATATTATCCAGGCAGGATCTTCCTTTTCTATAACCCACTTGTTCTTTGACCATTATTGTTCTAAATCTTTTAGTCAATTAATCTTAGAGTATATGTTATATGCGCAATTCAGGAGGCTTATTCCTCTATAGTTGTTAACATCCTGTCTATCTCCTTCTTTTTATATTGATATTATAGAGACTACATTCCATTGATCTTTTTTTCCTCATTCATTCATACTACCGCCCCCCCTCCCAGAACCGCTTTCGCATTACTTCAGGGGGGTGCGGGCGTCCCTTACACACTAACCATTCATACAGCATGCACCCTAAACTTAACTAATTGAAATGCGGTCGCCTCAGCCTGGATTCGAACATCCCAGCCAATCGGCCACATTTCGCTGCGACCTGGAGTGGCAGCGCGTATCCGCACTACTCCGCCGATTCCCCTACATTCCATTGATCTGGTATGTTTTCTTGTGCCATCATAACTCTATTAAATTTAGGAATTTATCTTCCAATTGTTGTGATCCGCACTTTATTAATTGCGCATTTACTTTACCAGGACCAGTGACCTATTTTTTGTATCTTTTAGAGGTTCTTCCAATTCCTCTCCATCTATGTTGTCAATTTCAACTGCGGGTTCTTCGCTTTCTTTTTCTTTTAGTCCTTCTTCCCCTGTTGCCCATAAATTTTTATAGTGTTTCTCCAATTCTTTATCTTTTATTAGTTTCAATCGTGTTTTATCTTTTTCGGTTTGATTTAAGTATTTCATAGCTTTCATAACAACTTTCAAGTTTATTTATATAGTCGTCCCAGTGCATTCTATTTAATTTTCTTGTTTGCCTTTTAACTATTGCTCTTAGTCTTTTCTACTCTGTTCTATCTTCATCTAATCTTCTTTGAATATATTTTAAGTATGCTTGTTTCTTCTTCTTTAAGAGATCTTCTAAATCTCCATTGCAGGTAAACATTTTCTCTCTGATTTTCCTCTTTTTCCTTTGTCCTAATGCTTCAACATCGCTTGCCTCATTTGCTTCCATTATTCATTCACTTCGTTGCGTGTGAATGTTTTTAATAGGTATTCGTTTAGTCTCTTTCGGTATAATTCTTTTATTGACGATTGCTCCAACAGATATGTTCTGTAGGTTGTTTCTTGTGTTTTTGTTTTTTCGATTTTCTTATACCACTACCTTTTAGTTTTAGAATTGAAACTACAAAGTAATGGTCGGAGTGTATGTCTCCTCTGTCTCCTCTTTAACTAGTTTTTGGTTTACCATTATGTAGTCTGTAATTGAACGAGATCCTCTTTCGTTCTACGTGTATTTCTGTATGTCCTTGTGTCTATAAAAGGAATTTGTTATTCTTATCCCATCGAAAGTAGCAAAATCCCATAGTATTTTCCCGTTGCTGTTTAGAGCAAATTATTTATGACTTCCAATTGCATTATCTATGGGCGTATTGCCAATTTTCACATTTAGATCTCCCGCAATTACCAGATAATCGTTTTTATTTATTTTTTCTATTGTAGTGGTTGGTAAGAATCCTCGGTCTACTCTCGCTTTCCCTCTTCTGGTGCCTAAACTCCCAATATTGTCAGGTACAATCTGTCAATTGTTATTCTGATTGTTATTAATCTTCTGTTTATGCAGTTGTATGATTTTATTCTATTTTTCCGTTTATTGTTTACGATTACCGCTACTTATCGCTAGTTGCCGCGCGTTGATTTTGCTGGACTCCACTATAAATCATTGTATGATGCTGGAGTTCGGTTTCGTCTCTCAGTTTCTTTCTCATTTCGGATATCACGGTGGTATCGCTCGTTAACCTGTTCTAATTCTTGTATCTTACTCGCATTCCCCCGCGCACTCCAAATTTCTACTTTTATTATACCTTTATTAACAAAATCTATGTCCTTCTTCCTTGCCTGATCATCATCATTTCGATCCGTCCTTTCCGAGACTACCGTGGTACGTGTTCGAGTAAATTTGATTTTACGTGGGGGGTACCGGCCCATCGCAACCCTCCGCAAATCCTTAAATGGAGACCATATTGATTTTACCACTAAATAATAGTAATGGAATGGTAAAACTCTTGACATGAATAATGGTAGAAGGATAAGGAATCCGTTCCAAACGAAATTAAGGCTAGCGCGATGGCACTTCAATTTTTTTAGTGTTACCACAGATATATAAATATTTTGAAATTAAAACGCGCCAACTGCAACATTTTACAGCGCGGCCTACATAATAATAATAATAATAGTTCCCGTTATTCCTTGGGGGAACATAGGGTGGAGTCGTCCGCAATTGGCTTCAGCTGTGCAATTGATTTCTTGCTCTCCTCTGCAACCGTTCTCCTCCAGGTCGTTCTCGGTCGCCCTATCTTCCTTTTTCCTTGCGGATTCCATTCCAGCACTGCTCGGCATGGTTCTTCACGAGATTTTCTTAATGTGTGCCCTAGCCAGCCATATTTCCTCTTCTTTATTTACGCATTTATGTCTTGTTGGCCTGTTCTTCTCCGTAACTCTATGTTTGAAATTGTTTCTATCAGGGGTGTAGTATATCGGCAGTGAGTACTACGTCGATCTTTAATAAATCTGCTGTTAGCTGGTCGCTTCCAGGTGATTTTCCATTTTTGATCTATTGGATAGCTTTCATTAGTTCGTTTTAAGTTGGGGAAGTCTGTGTTTATTTACATTTCAGGACTTATAATCTCTTCCGGTAACTGTATGCCATTACGCTCCATGTTCATTACTTCTTGGAAGTGCTCTCTCCATCTTTCTAGCTGTTGTTCTACTGTGTTTAGGATTTGTTCATCTTTGCTCTTAATAGGTATGTTTATTACTCTTTTTGTCTTTCCTGCCAATATCCTTATTGTATTATATAGTTGCTTACTGTTTCCTTTGTTGGCTGCTGCTTGCGCTTTCTCTACTAATTCTTCCATGTATGTCTGCCTATCTCTTTTTATACTTCTCTTTACTTCTTTGCTCTTTCTAGTGTACGCAATTTGCATCTGTGCCTTTGCTTCTTCATCGCTCGCTTGGAGCCTGCGCTCTTTACATCTCCTTCGTTCTCTCATCTTTTCCCACGTGTCATGACTGATCCATTCTACACGACTTTGTCTTTTGATACCCAATATTTCCTCACCTGCTTCTTTAAATCCTCTTTTACATTTCTCCAATCTTTCTTCTATTTGCTATGTTACGATCCATCTCTTCTGCTTTCCGTCTAACTCTCTCTATAAATTTATTCCTCGTTTCTGGGTTTCTAGCCTTTTCTGCGTCGTACGTTCTGTTTCTAATATTTACGCCATTTTCTTTATGCTTTATGAATTTGCAACGTATATTTGCTATTAGCAGATGATGGTCTATGTCTGCATCAGCGCCTCTTTTTTTGCGGACATTCATGAGAGCGTTTCTCCACTTGCTGCTTATACAGATGTGGTAAATCTGATTTTCTGGCCGTTGATCAGGGGTTACCCAAGTTACTTTGTGACACCTCTTGTGTGCAAATAGGGTTCCAGCAATTTGGAGCTCATGGTTTCCACATAGTTCAATCAATAATTCACCATTTTCGCTCCGTTTGCCTATTCCATGTTTCCCTATGATGTATTCTAGATCTCACCCCTCACTAGGGCATTAAAATCTCCCATCAATATGATCACATCGTTTTTATTTATTTTCATGATTGTTTTATTAAGTAAGCTGTAGAAGTTTTCTTCCTCTTCCGTTTCAGATACATCTGTTGGTGCGTAACACTGCAGTACTGCTACTTTTGGTTCTGCGTATTTAGCCTGGCCGTTATTATTCTTTCGGAGACCGGTCTCCATTCTATTAGAATATTATTAAATTTTGCGTTTAGAATTATTCCCACTCCGTATTCATGTATATCTTCTAATCTTAGTTCTGAATATAATAAACAATATTTTTCTGTTGTTATCATCTCGCCATTTCCCGTCCATCTCGTCCGGATCGCTCCGCTTCCCGTATCTTACACACCGTTTTCGGATGGCTTGCAAATCTCCCTATAGCAATTCTCCAGCTTGCATATTGCCTTCGTTTTCTATGCTCTCCTAAAACACATTGCTATGTATATTTTTTGGCCACTTATTCTCTTCTAAACTTTCCATTTGACCGTAACATGTGAAACGATTCTTTTCTATTTTATGTGCTAAAGTTCTTTTCTGATTTCCACAATTTATCATATGCTTTCATTTCTTATATGTTGAAATTTTGATATGACACTCCGGTAATGCATTTAATCTAGATATATTACACCTTCCGAGAACCCACATTTCTTCCGCGTGTGATGGTGTGCTTTAATAATACATTTCAAGGTCATAATCTAAGCTCTTCAAGACTAAGTACTTGATCTTGAATTATTCGTGTGTTTTATAGACTTTCTACTATATCTAGTATAATTTTCTCTAAATATTCTTCTAGTGTTGTTTGTTCTATTTCATAGTTTACATCAATGTTCTCCACTCTCTTTTCTATCAATGATGTATCCATTTGTCTATACATATCATGTCCAGTTTTACCCTTAAGTTCTGGTTCCACTCTGTACCTTCGTCCTCTTGCAAATGGATTTTTTATCGTTTGATGGTTCATTATTGTTTCCACAGGAAGGAAAATTGAAATAGGACGTCGCCTGGCATCCAAAGTTCACATATAACATCACTGTTTTTTTAAATTGTGAATCGACTGTTAAGGAAAGCTCCCACATACAGCTAGCGCAACCTAGATATGCGGGATTTTTATTGGGTAGCTCCCCAATATAAATCACTTAGCCCACAAAGTCTTCCGGGCATAAAAAAATCGGTGGGACATTAAGCTGAGAGTAAGGGAATAGTAGAGAAGTTTGCAATAGATACCCCTTGCAATGGGCAGGAGTTCTGGTCTGTCATTTACGTAATAAGCTAGCTTTAATTTATTTTAATTAAATCTATTCTAAACTAAGCGTGAGATAATCTAAGCTAAGTTGAACCTTGACCGCCGTAATTTCACGTGTAACTTATCTAAATTGTGTACATAAGTTCTTCTTCTGCTTCGTTTTCCTTTTGTCGTAGGAGTCGTGATTAATATCCACTTCATTGGGGTTGTGTAGCTGTTTGTATTATTTATCACCATCTCTCTCTGTTTTTCGCGCTTGTTGCTGCTTGGTCCACAGAACCGCTGGTGGTCTCCCTAGCCTGGTTCTTCCATCGTCTCGGTGATGTTCTCCAGGGGCTGGTCCCTTCCATTTTACCCAATACTCTCAGTCTCTATAAGTTATTGCCTGGCTGTATGACCGAACATTTAAGTATGCGGACGTGTGTCATTTGGGATGCTTGATATTGTCCTATTGATCTAACATTTAGTTGGTTGTTCTGTACTCTACCTATTATCAATATTTATGTTATATTGTAACTAATGTCTAGTCCATGTTCCTTACTCTCATGTGCCATTTTATGAATCTGTTCTATTAGTTGTTCTTGTGTATTTGCCAGAAGGACGGTGTCGTATGCATACCTTAGATTATTGATTAATACCCCACCAATCACAACTCTTCTATCCCAATCTCCAAATACTGTCCTCATGATGTTACTCTCCATATATATTAAAAAGTAGAAGAGAGAGAATACATCCGTGTTTTAATTCCTTTTTTAATATCACAGGGATCTGATGTTTGATGATCTATCTGGATTAGCGCCTTGCTTTTCATGTACAGATTATGAACTAGAAGGATAATGTGTTTCAGTACTCCCATTTTTGTAAGGATTTTTCAAAATTTATTCCACTTTATCCTGTTCAAGGACTTCCGGTTATCAACAAAATAAATATACAGTGATTTATAATATTGACGTGCTTTCTCTAAGACTTGCAGCAAGTTTGAGATTTGCTGTTGCATTCTTCGACATTTAACAAAGCCGGCTTCTAATTTTAGCAGATTGTTTATGAGCCTTTTTTGTGTATTGGTACAAATATAGATTTTACCTTCAAGCCACATTTTTGTTTCCCATATTCTTTGACATAACTTATGCAGTAGTTTAACTCCAGGATCTCCCATTACCCTTGTTGGGTTTTAGTCTCATGATAGTTTCTTCCACTTCTTCTTTCATATTTTCCTGTTCTTCTTCTTCTTTTTCTGTCTGTATATTGCTTTCACTTAGATTTTCATCTTTTAATAGATTCGTGCGGTATGTTCTCCAGGTCTCTAAGATTTCTTATCCCATATCGTATACTTTTGGTCCATCCTCGTTCTGAATCATCCTACTTGCTGAGATGAACTGCCGATTTTTCTTTTTCACTAGTTTAAAAAAGTCTTTACTGTTGCCATTTACCTGGTGTTTCATCAAGTTACTTTAATTTTTCCTGCATTCTCGTTGGATTTTTCTGTTAAGTTGGGTATATCTTTCTCTTTCATAATTTATCTGTATTCTAATCTAAATCTAAGGTAACGCAGTCTAGTTATACTTTACGTAACCTTATGGTGGCAGAAACTAATGTAACCTAATCCAATCCAAGGCTTGATATTAATTTAGTATAACTCTTGAACTTTTTCCAGCTATTTTTTAATGTTTTCTTGTTACTTTTTCCCCTAAACACGGCATAAACAAAACATTTCAGGCATTAAAACTGGAGCATTTTATGGCTTCATTAAAAAAATGTGGAACAATTTTTACCACTGTTTAACACGTGACTTTTAAACTACATAAAAAAGCGTCCTTTACTCCTAAATTTCTTTATTTTGATGATTTATTAAATTAAAAGCCTCTTGAGCTATTTGCACCGGGCAACTCCAACTCTAACAATATGAACTAAAACTTTTATTTTCCTGATTAACAACCCATTGTATATCTGCGAATTGCCTTGATTCTTGTGACTTTATCGAATTTTTGCATTAACACTAAACTAAACAGCAAACTGACAAATTATTCAATTTTTAGGTTACGCTCTTCGCTGGTTAGCTTCTGTAAAACTTTGACTAACAGATTTCAAATTCATTAAAGGCTAATTATATTTTTTTCTAACACATTTTGTGCTTCTACTGCATTTTGTAAACCTTATTCTTGAGCTAATTAAACTCAATCCATGAGAAAAGATCCATTTATTTATTTACAAGTGTAAAAAATATATTAAAAATTAAATAAAACCTAAAACTATCATCACAATAAACTTACAATAAAACTATGTACACACATCACAATTAAATAATTTTCTAGCTATCTTTACAAAGTAAATTCTCTGCCTTTCTTAGAAGGGCTGAAAATGTCTTTAACTATATTTCTGAAGTATTCCTAGATACTGTAACGTGCTCTAAAAACAGAACCCACGTCGTTACACTTGAGCTAACGAATTAACCATTATGCATACATGTCAGATGTTTGTGACGTTTGTACAAATTGCCTAGTATCACCTTCTAAATAATCAGTATGGTAAAAATGATATCATAAATATCTATAAAACGCTCAGTGGTTAATTCGCTTCCCTAATTATAGTAGCCAAGTTATTTAAATAACTAAACTGTACAAAAATTATCCATTTTTGGATTTACATAACCTAACTAGGACCTCCATAAAGTCAAAATTTAGTATCAACATTTTACCATCACGCAGCGCTTGCCTTAAGCGTAATGGTTTCTTCTGGCACTTCGTTATCTCCCCCTTTTCTGCCCTTCTTTCTTCCAAAATATTCTTCTATTTCTTGTAGGGTCTTTCCTTTAGTTTCAGGTAAAAATAAAACAATAAAAATGGTTCCCAAGAGCGACATTGCTCCATAGAAGAAGAAAACCTTATAGTTTCCCATTTCTCTCATCATAGTGGGATAGACCTTCACAATAATAAAGTTGAAAATGTACGCGATGCACGTGATCAAGCCCGTGGCGACACCACGAATTTTTCCTGGGAAAACCTCGGCGGCCATAGCAAAGGGCATAGTAAGAAAACCCAAGGTACTAGCGAAGAAGTACATCATGAGCAGTGTGATGGGCAGCCAACCCAGCGATTTCAGAACCTCCTGAGAAATTCGGCCTTCCGACAAGAAGACCAAATACCCAGCCAGGGTGATCATACATAGAGTCATTCCGCCACCGGAAACGAGGGAGAGAGGCCGCCTTCCGAACCTCTTGCTCAGGAATCCAACTATGATGGCCGCTACCATGCGGGTGGCGGCAATTAAACAGATGGCAAAGTAGGGATCCATGGTAACTTTAACTTCCTTCACGATATCAACGGCGTAGAAAACTATGACGAAAACTCCGGAAAACTGTTGGAAGAAAAAGTACGTCAGGATGAGAACGAACGGTTTCATGCAAGTGGGTTGCAGTAGAGCTCTAATATTGCTGGACTTTCGAGATTTCGAGGAGTTCGTATCGTTCATTTTAGATTTTTCTTTGTTGTAAATGAGTTCGTCTATTTCCTCTTGCACAGAAGGATTGTAGTCTTTGGCGCCGAAAATTTTTATCATACTTTCTTTGGCTTCATCGACTCGATTTCTGGAGATCAACCAGGAGGGAGATTCGGACATGTAGATTAATACTAGAGCTAAGCCTATGCAAGGAAATGTCGCTGTTATAGCAGCTGTTACGCCCCAATTGTCCTGAAACAACGAAAGCAATTGTTATTAGTTTAGCTTATAAATATTGTAGTTTGCCTGTTGCAACGAATTTTCATAATTATATAGCAGGTGATGAAAACGTTTTAACTTTAGTTAACCTTGAAACAAACGTATGTCTGTAAATTATAACTTTTGTGTGTAATTTTGATCAAATGCTGTGAAACAATAAATACTACAAGTTTCTTAATTATGTAATGGCGAAGCTTGCCGGCCTCGGTGGTCTAGTGGTTAGCGTGTTTGCCTTTAGATCCGAGGGACGCGGGATCGAACCTGGCCGAGGTCGACGAGATTTTTGTAGTGGGGAAAAATCTGAAAATGCGCCTTCTGTCGGATATGAAGTAAAGCCGTAGGTCCCGTGCCACTACGATGTGTGACACGTTAAAAATCTCTACTGGGGTTGGAATTACCCCAGATAGGCAAAATTCTTAGTTAGGATGTACAATGGGCCATATGGCCTAAGTGCATAGAGATGCTTGGAAAACCGCGTCCTAGGTCTCGCTCTTTCAAAGCAAGCAAGCAAGCAAGCAATGAGGAAGCTTGGAATATAGGCGTCCTAGGAATTAAAAAAAATTATGCTTTGCTACTCTTTTGTAGAAAAATATGCAAGTTATCTCTTCTCTTCTTTGTTTAGCCGTTTTCTACCCTACGGGTATAGGCCTCCTTCAAGCTTCTCCATCTTGTTCGATCCTGCGCCACCATGTACCACTTCAAACCCGCTGTTTGTTTGATATCATCTACCAGGCGCATCTGTGGGCGTCCAACCCCTCTTCTCTGTCGCCAGGGTCTCCATGTAATAATCCTATTACTCCATATTTCTTGCCCTCTTGCAACATGGCCAGCCCATTCCCACTTCAACGTCGCCACCCTCTCCATTACATCTTGCACCCTCGTTCTTTCTCTAATCCATTCATTTGTATTGCGGTCTCTTAGGTTTATTCCAAGGATTTTTCATTGTATTGCGCGTTGGTTAATCTTTAGCTTAAGGATTGTTGATTTTGTTAGTACCCAGATTTTAGCGCCATAGGTGGTTACTGGTAGGATGCACCAATTAGAGAGTTCTGTTTTGAGTTGTAGCTTCATTTGGAGTATGTCTTTAATTTTTCCAAAAGCAGTCCAGGAGAGTCTTATTCTCGAACTGATCTCTAGGCTTTGATTTTCCTTTCCGAGTGTTACTGTTTGTCCCAAATACGTGTATTGTGTCGCTGTTTCTATGTTTTCATTGTCTATTGTGATAACACCCATGTCGTCGATTTGGTTGGTCATGTATTTAGTCTTACTGTGATTAAGCTCCAGACCTATTCTCGAGGAGGCTGTTTTAATATCTGTTACCATCGATCTTTGTCATTTGCGAAGAGAACGATATCGTCTGCAAACATTAAATGATGTAATTTTTCCCCTAGTACATTTATGCTTCGGTCGCTCCAGTTGATTTGTTTTAGTGCATCATCTAGTGTCGTTGTGAATAGCTTCGGAGACATGTTGTCCCCTTGTCGCATTCCTCTTTCTATATTTACTTTATCTGTTTTTCTGTGTAGATTTACTTTCAGAGTGGCCTGCTCATAGATACGTTTTATGATGTTTCTGTCAATTCTGGCATCTTTAAAGCCTGTATTATGGTCCGCATTTCTATTGTGTCAAAGGCTTTACTATAATCTAAAAATTCCATATATAAGGGAATATTGTACTCGGTGACCTTTTCTATTAATATTCGTACTGTTTGAAGATGTTCTATTGTACTGAATCCTCTTCTAAAGCCTGTCTGTTCTTTGGGCTGGTAGAAGTCTAACTTATTTGTTAGTCTGCTTGTTATTATTCTAGAAAACAATTTGTATATCTGAGAGGGGAGATTTATTGGCCTGTAGTTTCCCAAGTTTTGTGCGTCGACTTTTTTATAGATTAGTATTATTATGGCATTGCACCACTCTGAAGGTACATCCACTTCGTATAAACATTTGTTGAACAGTGTAGTTAATTTTGTGATGAACTCTTCTCCTGCACTTTTGATCATTTTCACCACTATTCCATGTTCTCCCGCAGCTCTTCCATTTTTCATGGCTTTTAAAGCAAGTTCTGTTTCCTCTTTTGTAATTGAGGGTATTTCTTCTGAGTTTACATTTACGATAGTTCTTTGGCGATCGGTTTCTGGTAGGTCACTATCTACTTTTGTTTTATACAGTTCTTTGAAGAATTTTGCACATACCTTTAAGATTTCGTCGCATTCGGTAATTATCTGGCCTTCGTTGTTCTTGACTATAATTATTCCTTTCCTTGGTTTAGTGTTTCTTCTAAAAATCTTTACTTCTTCATGCTTTTCTAGTATTTGTTGGGCACATTTGACATTGTACTGTGTGATGCAAGTTATACATTATTGAAAACATGTTAAATTTTAAATAAATCACACTATTCAAAAGAAAAAGGTAGTAACTTTTTGAAAGTGGCATAAATTAACTTTCAGTTTAGGAACTTGTTGAAACTTGGCATATATGTAGACAAATTGTTTATTTGGACAGGGCTATATCATTTTTTTAAATTGTAATTACACTTTTAATCTTCGTATAGCTTATTTATTATAAAAATAAATTCAGTCCAAAGTATTGCCTCCTTTTGCTCGAATTACTGTTTGACAGCGTCTTGGTATGATTCGAATTAGCCTGCGAATCACATCCTGTGGGATGCACTGCCATACTTCTACCAGAGCTTATTTCTAGTGAGCAAGGGTTTGTGGGAGGTTTGGACGAGTGAAAACACCTCTTCGCAACATATCTCAGATGTGCTCTATGAGATTTATTTCCAGACTACATGCTGACCAATACATTGTTTGGATGTTTTGATCTTGAAGGTAATTTAGCAGTATATTTCCGACGCGTGGTCTACCATTATCATGCACTTAGATGAATTTCTGACCATAATGTTGGACATGCGGACGAAGTTATACAAGCAGAACTTCATTTCTGTACCGTTGTGCGTTTAGAACACCATTTCCAACAATGGTAAGCTCAGTCATACCAACCCACCACCAAAAGGAATAGTTCCAGGCACTGTATTGGACAGGTAACGTTGTCCTGGTCTTCTCCAGACAACCAAACATCCATCATTACCCGAGGGCGCATCGAGAAACATTATATGTCGCCAGTGCCTCAGTTGCTCGTTTAGATATTCTGGGCTGAATTGTAATCGCATTATACGATGGTGTCTGGTCAGTTTCGGGACTTTAACGAATCTTCTGGACCTTAAAGTAAGCTCGTGCAGTATATTACTAACAGTTTGATTACTAATTATACACAGCGTAGCTTGTCGTCTGCCTGAAGTCTTCGTGCTGTTACTATACGACTGCGGACTTGCAATCTAAGAAAACGATCCTCACCTTCAGTAGCTTTTTTTTCCACCACTACCTGGACGTCTAGTGAGAAGTCTCCCTGTACCAAACTTCCACACAGTAGAGCCACGTACGGCTGCGATTGCCCTTCTTGTAGCAAAGTTAACGCTTGAACAACATGTATTGGCGTTAACTGCGTTCTTATTTGCCTTTCAACTTGATTTTGTTCAGCCATAATCCAAACATGCAGTTTTACAGCTGATATCAGGTACCTACGCTAGAATGTAACAATAATGTGCACACTGCATTATTTTTTGTTACTTAAGCGCATCTGATGATTCTTTTGTATTAAGCACACATTGTTAAATATAAAGGATAGTTGTTGACATACGGTAAGGTTGATTAAGATTGATAAACTGAAACTAAATGAAAAGTAACTTTGAAAAAATTACTACTTTTTTCTTTGAGTAGTGTATATTACTATCCATTTAAAAAATTGGAAGGTATTTGCTGATGCTACGTCACTGTAAGCATATTCATATACGAGGTACGTTTGTAGGTAACATTACTTCCATACTTTAACAGTGTAAATTCAAAAATAAAGAATATGTATCCTGGATCTTAAGATTCGAACTGAACTATACCGAAGGATGTGAAAGTTAACGTTAGTGTTCCGCTCAGTTGTAATTTACATTTTAAAACATTTAATAATAATTCTTACAAACAAATTAATTGATCTTGGTAACACAAATGTTGTAGGAGTATTTACAACTCTTCACATTTATTTTTAACTCACAATAGGCATGAGTTTGCATTGCCTAATGTTATAGTATATAGACATTCGCAAATGAAATAAAAACTTTTCCCCCAATAAAAAAAAGAAAACCGAACCTATGGAATTGTTTGTAACGCTGTAAACAATAAAATTTAGAACAGATTACATTTTTTTTATTAATTGATTATGTATTTGCGCCACGTTTTGGCAATTAAAAAAGTTTAAAGTGTTCATAAAAGACGGAAATTGCTCGTCCCTAGACAGTGATAAAGTTTGTTTTTGAAGAATCACACATTGTAAGAATCTAAAAAAACCTTCCAAGAACGAACTTTGAAATAAGCAAAATACTTGAAAAGTTAATCTTTTCACACAATATCAATTTATCTTCCATTTCCTAAAAAGCATTTACGTTCTGTATGGCGTTATCACTGGTTACATAATTTTAATCGACGATTAAATTAATTACTTTAAGTGGAACGCCACAGTTGTAGCTATGTGAACCTAAAATATGCAGATATAACTAGAAACTTAATCTTTCAGTGTAGTCGAGATCCACTTATAATTTTTTTCGTGTTTTTTTTATTGAAATAATATACCGTTAACAGTGACAACTTTCATTTTGTTGAAACAAACTCTACCAAACGGATTCAGCCACATCAGTTAGCGCATTAATATCACTTAAGGTACAAAACTTGATACTCATGATCAAATTTAAGCTAAGTCTCCGTAGGTGCGCGTTAGAACAGAAAAAAAAACGCATCCGCGGATTCAAAGATAAGCGTTCGTATGTGTAAGAATTCTACATCCCTATTTGCTTCACTTTTACACCAGACGTAAACATTCAACCAACTCATGTTAACAACATGCTAACGAATAATCACAAGAATTCTTGTTGTAGTCACTTTGGAGGAATGTTAAAAACCGTCTTGGATTATTGGGTCTGGCTTAGGCTAAATATCGAAGAATACTGGGTGCCTCAAAATCGACGCCCATGATTTGATTCAGGGGTTAAAATAGATTGAAAATTAAGAGTGAAAATTTTTCCAATTGTCTTTCGTTACCGGGTTATTAATCATCTTCTTTCTTAGGCTATTAGCCTGTTTATTTAACCAATTGAGTTTTCACTCTAACTTTTAAAAACGAGAATATTATCAAAAAAGATATCACCCACATCTATTGTCACAAAAGTGTTCAAATAGGTTGCCTCCTACGTCAAGGCAAACTTTGGCACGATTTATCATGGAAGCACGAACCCTCTACAGCAGCCTTTCTTAAACTTTATGAGTTCGAGGACCCCTTTCAAAAGCCATACATTTTTCCCAAGTCCTTACCAATATCTTCATACTTTTGCTTAGTACAAGGTGAATAAGGAATAAAGCCTTGTTTTTTTATAGAAACAATTTTATATATCCACTAATTACTAATTATTACAATCCCAAGTTTAATTTAGAATATTTGTTGGTGACAGGGATTTGGTTCAATTTATTGCGCTTATATTACATATGACTGTAATGAAAAATTTATTGGGATTTCATAGCATTTGTATTACTAATTTTCACATTGAGTTTAAATCATAAATGAAATTTTTTTCAGAATAATTTGCGGACCCCTGAACATAGCCTCGCGGACCCCAGCTTAAGAACGCCACAGCAGTGTAAACGCAAACTACGACATCTTCAGAATTAGTGCTGTCATCGAGAATGAGAAATTTCTCGTCTGGTCTCGTCTCGCTTACGAAAATCGAGATGAGGCTCTCCCTATTTCACGTGTCGCGTTTTCGAGACGAGACGAGATATATGATTATGAGAAACGAGACGAGCCGGCGAGGCGTTGACTTGTCAAATGATTAATAATTGCCTTGGATATTATTGCATGTGCTTACGATCCTGCTAGAAGCGGCTTAGATTTTCCAAAGCATCTCAGTGGTCTAAGACATCTATCTTTTTGAAATGGACTTGCTCTAATTCCTGATATTTTACGAGCATTTAAATAACTGTTTTACAAAATGTAAGTAGGACTGGCTATCTAAAGAGTGTCATCCAAAGGATACTACTTATTGTATGAATGCTATCGTACCTTGAAATGTCTTAGTCTCTTAACGTTTAAAAGGTTTATCTGTTAGTCGTTAAAGTTATTCAATGTGATTCTTTCTGTAAAGAGGATCTACCATCTGACAGGTACCCGCTACCGTTTAACCCTCAGTTCTGGACATGTTTTGTATACATACACGTTAAAATATCACAAGCATCAACAGTGTTTGCAAAATAAATTCTTAATGAAATAGAACTAATTGTGTAACCTTTAGTGTAATAAAGACAATGTCAAAAATTATACATTTAAGTCAAATTACCACTCAACACCACTCGTTACTATTTTTAGTTTTTTTGGTACCCAAATGTCTATGTATTTCAGGAATTTTCAGTCCTTGAACGAGTTCTGATCTTGATCGCATAGTAAATATACGCACTGCGTAATTAAATTACCAATCGTTAGCACTTTTACTAGGCAGGTATTTTACGAAAGGGACAACGCCGTAACATTTATTCTCATATAACTTTTAAAAGACGCCATTTTTACCGCAACAAAAATAAATTGTTACATGGTTGTTAATAATTTCATGATATACCTCACCACGGCGTCATAGATATTAATCTTAAATTAGTGACTGATGGATCAACCAGAACAAAAATAAAACCAATATTTCAGGTAAAGTATTTTTTAATGTTAAAATCCGTAATGTAGATAGAACTCTAAGAACGCTAACGCCCAGTAAGTATTAAAATTTAAATCTTCCAGCCATGCTGAATTTCTAGTTCTACCTAAAATCAGTTCTACATTTTAGTAAAATGCTAAGGTGCTAATTTCTTGACGAAAAATTCAAAACTCCCATAAAAGACGAGGCGAGAAATTAACCGTACGAAACGAGACTGACTTTATTTCTCGTCTCACAATTTCGAGACGAGATGAGAGTCGTATCATTTCTCGTCTCGTGTAGTCTCGCGGCAATGCTATTCCGGATTCACAATAGGTTCACAGTAAACGTTTTCTTTCAAATGGCCCCAGAATAATAAATCCCACGGATTCAGATCTAGTGATATAGGAGGTACGGGTCTACTTCTTCCAATCCATCTCTCAGGGAAATTTTCATTCATGAAATTGCTCACTTGTATTCCATAACGTGACGGTGCACCATCACGTTGAAACTAACAATTTAATCTGACTGCTAATGGAACTAAATTTTCATTTAAAAAATGAAGATGCTGATTTAAGTCGGTTAGGTAAAATGTGTGGATCAATTTATTACATTATTATTTAATAGCCCAGCCTAAATGCTTAGTGATAAGATAAGATCTTGCGTATCAAGTGAGAGTTTCCATCCCTCCATTCATACAGGTTATAAATATTTATGGTGCCCGTCTCAGTAAATGTGAATTCATCACTCCACAGAATCTTTTAAATGAAATATGGATCATTGTTTACATACAACAACCATTTGCAAAAATTGACTCGAAGCTACCTATCCCCTATTATTTTTCAACATATCGACGTAATCTCGATTACAACAGTATCATTCCATTTTAATCACAAGGAAGCAGAAGGAAATGTAAATAATGATAATCAGTTTAACAGAACGATTCATACATTTTTATATTGCCATAGCCACCTAATTGTAGGAAGCTCGGTGGGGCAGTGCGAATATGCTCTGTAAATCGAGGTCACAGTAAAATGCGGTCGGATCGGTCGTTTGGTCGAACCCCGCCTGAGGCGACCGTATTTCAGTTCAAGTTTAAGGTGCATGTTGCATGAATGGCTGGTGTGTAAGGGACGCCCGCATACGAAGGCGGTTTGGGGGGGGACGTAATATATATGAATGAATGAAAAAAGCCACCTAATTGCATTACATTACATAACTAATTAGAGCGACTGTGCGATAAAACTTATTATTTACTTTTTTATCAATATCTGGATAACGAAGGGCAATAGGAAAACATTCCATTCTTAATTTTAGATTTTTTAACACCTTGAATCAAATCCCAAAAGCCTAGGCGTCAATTTTGAGACACCCTGTTTATGTATAAGATATTTTGGTTATGTTAGATTAACTTTCAGAAGCCCTTCCTGATTCTACTTCGATTTGGACACTGAAAATTTTAAATTTTTGATGTTTTTAACACAAACAGTTCTTTAAGAAAACATTTTAGATCTTACCAGGTTTTCAAGTTGAGGATTAATTAAATGCTAGGGTGAATATATTAGGTTCTACTAGAAATAAGTAATTGTTTTAAGGTTAACTAGATATAAAATCCGTTTTTGTCCACAACGGCGATTTATACTCTGCCTTAAACATATACTACAGTTGCAGCGAAAACAACCAACGGTTACGTCAGTTTATTCGGAGATTTTCAGAGTGAACTGACCTTGAGGATCCAACCCAAAGCGTAGACAATGAGGACGCCGAGGGAGAACGACGTTGCGTTCCAAGTGGTGAACATCCCCCTCAGGTTCGGACTAGAGACCTCCGCCATGTAAACGGCGGCGGGCATACTAGCTAACCCCGTGGAAAGTCCAGTAATTATCCTTCCGACCAAAAGAATGGTATACTGATGTTCAGGCACGTAGTAGGCGATTGATATCACGCTCCAGCCCACAAAACAGACTACGTTTATGCAGATGAGCGCGCTTTTCCGACCGTACCTGTCGGAAATGGGGCCGGAAATGAAGCAGCCGATTGGGGTTGCTATTGAAGCTATACTGGCTGCAAAAGGAAACGAGGTTGTTGAAGCAGTTTAAGATTAAGCATTTTAATTGTTTACTACTTACCAACCCAGGATGATTGGCTATCGTCTAATTTGTTAGGGTTGTTTACGTCTAATAATGTGGGCAGCGCTATCGCTGAGAAACCCAAGCTCATGCTCGGAGCTAAACTTGAAAAATTTGCTATTAAACCTAGAACAATCTGAAAACAATCTAAATTAGTTTTTAGGAAATTCTAACAACTTGTTATATCCAGATTTGTTGAAATTCAAAAAATATTTTTTCCGCATTTTAAACACTTTCTATAAACTCCTTATTGGCGTTTGAACTCATTTAGTTGGTGCCTGTTTAATCAGCTGATTTTCTATAATAAAATAGTTTTTTCGTATTCTCAACGGAAAAGGTATTTGGAGTATGTGTTTAACCGAATTTGGTTAAATCCCCAATTTTGAAAATTAGAAAACCTTTCCCCTTTTCTATCTGATTTCTTGGAACGTTTATGATTGGTTCTTCATCCAACCTATCTAAAAACCCCAATTTTCTGAAACAAAGAAAACCTCTGCCCGCATTTCAACTTAAAAATATATTCTCTCTCTGAATGTTTATCGGGTTTTGTGCTATGATTTGTTCTTAATTCGGACGCCATTAACTTCTCAATTTTCCGAAATTAAGAAATCTTTTCCCGCATATCCAATGTATAAATATATTTTCCTGCAAATTTTTTTCCGAATTTTTAAGTATTTGATCCAGGCCTGATTGAATCCCTGATATTTTCCCATATTTGATGTAAAAGGTTTTTCCTAGTAAACGGTTTTCCGATTTATGAAATTAAATCTTCTAACGATCACGAGCTTGAGACGATGCGCTCTGAACTACATTTAAGGTCAATTAAAAATACGCAAGTTCAAGGTCTTCTTTTTTAGATAAAACGTTAAACGTTTTTCAAGCATACAGGAAATAGTTTGAGATAATGGGGAGCGAATTCCACATTAGTAATGGCCGCTATGTTTACATTATATATTTATTGTTATGACATGAACGTGTAACTAATTTTTCTAATAACATTAAACACGATAACTGTAAACAAAAGAATCTGATTTAAAACAAAATCTTGCAATACTAATGATATCGAGTAAAAACAATATTATTTCGAAACAAAGCAACAAAAGCTATTGCACACTTGCTGTTATTTAACACTAAAGATAAAGAAGATATGTAACAGTTTTTCAGGGCCTTCGGTTGGTAAATTTGTTCAAAGCGCCTCCCTATTATGTATAATTTTAATATCCTTGCGTCAACCACTTTTAAGGCAAGACGACTTAGCGCATTACCGCAATGTAGATACTATACAAGGTGTTAATAAAAAAAAAAAAAACGTCGGATATGGTGCATAAAATGACACAAAACAGTCTTGTCCGCAAACCAACTGCGCAAAATGGCATTATAATGAAAAAACGAATAGTAAAAGCAGTGGAAGGTAAGTAACTATAACATTTGCCCAAATACAGATCTCTAGTGAGTTAAAATCAGAGGATCTCGGTGGCCCTGCAATTAGATCCCTCGTCCCATTTGTTGTTACATATAGGTTATAGGTATTATCAGATATTCATTGAAAAATGTGGAGGGGCCCCATCGTGCATAAACCACAGATGAACCCTATCATTCAGAAGAACGTCTTCTGATAGTGGGGGCAAAGTGTTATTCAAGAAGTCAAGATACAGTTTACCAGTTAAACGATTTGGACGTTCTTCAAAATACCCAATGGAAAATTTAACGAAAATCGATGCTGATGTCTTCACTCGACAACAGCGTGATGATTTTCGTCTGTCCAAACATGATTATTATGCAGATTATTGATATCGTTCTTGGTAGAAGTAGCTTCATTGGTAAATAAAATACGGGTAGCAAAGTTTGGATTTTCTGCAACGTTTCTCAGTATTAATCTAAACGACACTATTTTTGAAGCAATCAAAAGCAGTAAGGGCTTGTACCCGCTGGATATGGTACAGTAAACAAATAATAATATCTTAAATTTTGATTTTCGTGGCAAATTAGAAGCTTACTATTAAAGTTTATTGATTTAAAAAACATAATCGTCTCTATCTTTGAAACAGTTGCGGATATTCAGACTTTTCTGTTTGGTTTGATTACTATATGTGGGTAAATTATAACTTATACACCCTGTATCCTAAAGCAATCTAGAAGCCAAAAATTAAAGGTAACTGTTTACATCGACAAACCATTATATTCATTTCCCTGTTCGTCTAGAGCTTTAGGGCTGTATACCTGATCGCTGGAGAGCGAACTGCAGCCAATGTAAAAAACAATACGTTTAGTATAGTTGTCTGCATTATATTTTTAAAGCGTGGTAGTTTACAGTAAGGTAAAAATATTTCACTAAATTATGTATAAATGTATCATACACGTAGATATCATATAGCATATTTTTGCACAGTTTCAAGTTCTTACGATTTGTTTGATGATTTTTTCACCTCATTTCAATCTTGTATGTGTTGTCTACTAGTTAAACAACGCAAGCGGAAAGGTGGTTTATTGACGTAACTTCGGTGGCGATAGAAAACGCTAAGCTAGCTTATTTTGAGTCACTTTAGCAGCTACTTAACAATAATATTTTAATATAGCTTGCCTTCGTAACAGCGAATAGTTATAATAATAATAATAATTACTAAAAAAAAAAACAAATCAGCTGTCTGTTGTTTTGCATATAATGAACACTATTTTCAATAATATTTATCTTTGTTTTTGTATCATAGTAACAAGTACATAGCTGTTAATTTATTTTGTTTGTACTAATTGCCGATTAAGTTCTATTATTAAATATTTTTAAAATACTACAGATACAGCTATGGTGAACCATATATCGCTGAAAAAGCAAAAACGGGATTCCAAAGAAAAGAAAATTAGATTTTAGATTTTTTTTTGCAAATTTGAAGAATAGTCGATTTCAGAAAAATAGAAAGTTACCGTTACTAAATCCAACAATGATTTTAGAGAAGATATTGTATTAAATCATTTCAGTTCAAGTGCAGGGGAATTGCGGAACCCATGCATGCAGCATTTAATGATAAAAAATGCCTCAATGATTAAAATCCGACACGTGGAGCTCATAAAAATATAATTATGTAATTATTTAATAAACAAAGGTGCCAAAACGCAGTAATTGACAAGCAGATCAACAACATTCCTAAAATTAGCAGATATATTTGTAAATTAGTAACACGGGTGACCTGTTACATAAGAAACTTACTCTTAAACGGATGCTTATCAAAATCACGAAACGAAGATAAAAATATGGGACAATAATTGCGATAAGTGGCTAATTATAAGATGTAGGAAACTTACTTTTTATATAGAGTACCCTAAATAAGTAACTTGGGAATATATGCCAAATGTATAAGAACTGCAGGTAAACGGTAAAAATGATCTAAATTTATGATGGTAAGTTTTTGAAATCCAAAAGTAGTCCATAATCAAAAACTGCTATTTTGGCGTTTTCCTCAATTTGCTATAACTTTCTTATTATTTTATACGACTAAAATTTGTAAAAAATAACTCTAAATCATTAAAGGTTCTAGAAATTATAATCTGCATTTTTGAACCGGAATTCTTCGATTATATGACATGACTTGTAAAGGGAAAAACGTATGGTTACCAAGGCTCAGTTTAAACGGTGTGAGAGTTCAATAAATCATTTTCGTTTTGTTCATTTTACAGTATAGTACAAGTTTCTATACAGGGTGTATCAGAAATAGGTACAAATATTTAAACTAGTAATAGATTGGCTCAAATAGGATTCAATAGAACTATTCATTTTTCAAAAATCATTAAGTTTATTTTTATGAATTAAAAAATAAAATTAAATGTTTGAGAACTGCTGATGATACATAAAAATGCATTTAAGCAGTAGAAGGTTATCACCTAATTGTAAAGTAAACCCAAAGTGGCAAACACGTAAAAACTTGTCTACTTGTGATAGCTGAATAGAAATTACTGACCTACCTAATAGTATTGGTTTGTGGCAGGTGATAAGAAATTTTTTTGCACTTCTATCTTACTCTCGTTTGCATAACATGTATTTGAACTCACATTTTTGTTATTATCTTGCGGTACTCAAACAATTTTGGGTCATATTTTCAATTAGTATTATCTCATAACTTACGGGTCCCATTGCCAAAGAAATGTTTTTCTAGTTTGTATATATTGTAATCTATCATCGGATTTAATATTTGTACCTATTCTAATATAAAAAGTAAAAGGTAAAAAATGGCATTAATAAAACAGCTGTACTACGTTTAAATTTTCAACGACCCAAAGCGATTGTGCAATATCTTTAGGTAGGTAATACAAATATTTGTTTCTACTAACATAATAATTTACTTCATTTAAATGGTGTTTATATCACCAAAAGGCAGGAAAGCATCTCCTACTGAATTTCAATTTTAATTTACGATAAACATACTGTTGAACCTTGATAAGTCAAACTTTAGAGAAAACCGAAAATAATTTAAGTTGTCGCAAATTCCGAGTTATCAAAAATAGCCCAAAAATTACAAACATGTTTAGTATTTATTATATTGCAAGAACGGAAAATACGCGCTGTTCGATGGCTACAATGAATGCTATACTATACTATTTAAGTTCAACTAACATACCGCCGTCGAAAATGTAAATGGCCATTGACCGGAACATTTCCATAAATCACCATAGCGTTTGTGTAAAAATCCACAATTACTTCTAAGTAATTAAACTTCGAGTTACAGAAATATTTACTAATAGCAAACCTAGTCTTTTTTTCGTTCATTCTTACTACGCCCCCCCCCCCGAACCCCTT
>JABXWE010026461.1:0-15149 GCA_014611495.1 Limonius californicus
ATTAATGGCGATATCCATTTATAAACGATGAACACAGGCGAAGCCAGGAACCTTCGATAACATGAAATGGCTGCAGAACCACGGGCGTTGGGCTTTGACGATGATCCGCCAAAAGGCGCTTATACAACTCACTGAAGAGTTGCCTTTTCCAGGGGTTGAATCAAGATGTTCCCATTAATCCGGCAATAGCCGACAGTCTGTTAGATACCCCTTGGTACCACAGCGAAACGGAACACACATTAATGATACCCCTCACAAAAAAAACCGAGCCGCCCCTGCAGCATTTTACGTCATTACGATTGCCGATTGATCGAGCTTCGGACAACCGGAGTCCTCAAGATCTGAAAATGGACTAACCCAAAATGCAATGGAGACCCTACTTCTCCCCTCAAAAGGTTGCACAACATGACGAAATCTTACGAAATGTTATAGAAAAGAAATTTGTTTTTGACGCTCGGAATTCCCAGAAGCGTTCGAGGTCTCGCGGATGAAAACAAAGCTTACGATTTTAACACAAAGAAACTATTGTCATATCTTGAGCTTCGAAAGACAAAACAAAATACCGAAAATAGTAACCCAAAATAAGAATTCAATTAAAATAGCGATACTAATTCCTACGAAGCGGCAAACGAATTACGGAAGCAATAAAGTGTAGCGGCAAATTTAAAAATCACATAACAAATTTCACGTCTCTTTACACCAGCTCAAATTGTTTGGTCTTCTTGAGCCTTGTCACTACATCTGTATTGTTGAGGAGTTGGATTACCTCGACGTTTACATGGCGATGAAGCCTGGTCTCATGCTTCTGGGCAAGGTCCTTTATTTCCTCCGTCACGGTTTTTATCCCTAGATCCCTGTGGATATCACTATTTCGAGCGTACCAAAGTGCATCTACGATATTCCTCAGCACTTTGTACTGGAAATTTTGTGTAATTTGTTTAATGTTAGTTTTGTTGGAGCAGCCCCAAAGTTGACAACCGTATTTCCATGATGTTTTTAAAACTTGATTGTATGAAGTAACTTGTTATGTATTGAAAGTTGTGAGCTTCTTCCCAGTAGCCAATACGTTTTCCTATATTTTATATTTAGTTCTTCTCTTTTCTTCTTTGCATGCTTTTTCCATCGTAGTTAGGCATACAATTCCATTCCAAGGTACTTAGATGTATTAACAAGCGGTATGATGCTGTTGTTGAGTGTCACTGGCACGTAATCATCCTTCTTGTTCATGAAGTTGATATGCACTGACTTGCTTACGTTTAGTCCTATTCTCCATCTGTCCACCTGGTTTGTGGCTTGTTGTAATGTTTCTGCCGTACACCCCCAGGACACTGCCTTGTGGTACCACTTGCCTTAATTTCGTATAAGTTGAAGTATTCCTCTTCTTGCGTGATCCTGAATAGTCTGTTTGAAATGCAAGTCTTCAGAAGTTCAGTAAATTATTTAGGCAGATTTTGTTCTAGTTTATGATTTAGTCCTTAATGCCATACTTTATCAAAAGCCTGGAAAACATCTAAAAAAAGATTGCTGTTTTTAATTTTTTGTCCTCAAAACTTTTCTCTATGGTATTTATTACCCTGTGCACTTGCTCTACAATTAAATGTTGGTTGCGAAATCCAAACTGGTGTGTTGGTATTAGTTCTTTTCTTTCTATTATTGGTTTGAGCATTTTTAGTTTTTCAAATAGCTTTGAAATTATCGGTAAGGGCGAGATGGTCCGACATGAAGCTGTTTCATTTGGCGGTTATCCTGGCTTCTGTATCCTAATGATTTCAGCTACCTTCCATACGTTCGGTGCACATTTTAGTCGAAATGCTGCATTTATTATGATAGTTAGTTTTAGTATTCTTTTGCTAGGTAGGTTTGAATACTTTTGGGTTTTAGGATTTAGGTTTCCTTAATTTCTTTTGCTACTTCTCGTGGAGCGATTAATTATATTTCTTCCTCCTCTCTGTCATCTTCCGCATACAGTGCTTCATTTTGTAGTTGTTGTTCATTCGGTTGAAATATTTTTTCGAGGTGGTTAGCGAAGGCATCTGCCTCCTGCTTGTTATTTCTTGCCCAACCTTTTCAGTTCCTAGGGCCCCTGGGCTATCGGTCTTTTGACTGTTTTGGTTGCTTTCCGTATCGAATAGTCAGTGTCCTTGTGGTTTGTCAGCGTTCTAGGGTAGGTGTTCACAGATTCGTCTCTTATTACCTGAATTTCTCTCCTCAGCTGTTATCTGAGATAGTTTAGCCTGGTTTTATATATTGGGACTTTGGTTTGTTACCATTGTCTCTTGGCTTTTCTTTTTCCAGCAACTAGCTTCTTGATCTTCTTGGGATGATTGTTGCCTATTATTCTTGTTTCGATTTCAGGAGTGCGGCCACAAGCAGCTTGTTGAATGTCCACTACAAGCTTTTCAACTTCGTGGTCCAATTGTTCTTTATTTCTCAGCGGCACGTTCAGCGGAGCTCTGTCGTTTAGCTCTTCTTGAAAAGCTTTGAAATCTGTGTGTTTGTTAGTCAATGTTGGGTTACATTTTTTGATTATATTTTGCGTAATATTAGAATTATTGGGGAGTGGTCGGAGCTCAGATCAAAGTTCTTTTCGATGATGATGAAGTTTGCTGATACTTTCCTGGAGATGAAGAAATCAATCAGGTCGGTATTTTGTTTTGATCTGAGGGCTAGTAGGTGGGCTTTCCTGTGGAGTAGTAGTTACAATTCCTTTCCTTCGCGGCTTCATGCAGATCTTTTCCTTTAGTTGTGGTTAGACTTAAACCCCAAATTAAATTTTTTGCGTTGAAGTTTCCTCCAACGGTAAATCGTTCTCGTAAGCCTAACCGTAATTTAACATTAGGAAACGCTAACTTTAGCGTATTTTAAGGTATTCTAGTAGCAGCTTATCCAAGGAAATCTGATTTTTAATACTTTTATTACAGCAAACACATAACAAACAATAATTATGGTTCTCGTTTGGTTCTAAATATGATAATATTCAGTAGCTATCCTCCTAAGGTTTTCAACAAATGCTATATTTTACATCATTAATATACGGTTTACTGAAATTAAGTGAGCATCAGAAGTTACTGAAACACCAAGCACAATATAACTAAAACATACATAACGTAAGGAACCGAAAGCAGCATCAGCAATAGTCTCAAAGTTAATAACTGAATAGCTATTAAAAGTTATTTTCTTAAAGCTCTTTTTGGGGAAAGTCTCACACTCTAAGCTATATAAATTGCAAAGCTGAAAATATGCAAACGGAGAAGTTGAAATGAACAAAAGCTGGGTTAATTTTTATAACACAAATGTACTGGTCGCGTTTGTTATGTATTTTTCAGTAGTGCAACGGTCTCGTGGCAGAGTATTCATATCTTAAAAGCTAAAAATAATTAAACAAAGCAAACCATAGCTGATGGTTTAATATTGTGCCACACGAAGTTCAGCTCTGCAAACTCGAATTAAACTTTCTAGCATTAAGTTAACACTAGGAAGAAAAATATGACAGGTTGTAGGAAGTTTCGCAAATAAAATTATAACATGCACATTAGTGCTGTTGTACCGTGGACGTCTCATACTAATGATGTCAGACGTCGTGTCGGTGCACGCTGTTAAGATATCTTCTGGACGTCTTCTGGCATTAGCGTCACGCTAACAATAGCAAAGTGCCGCCGGCTGAGTGCCAACGCTATAGGTAGTCGAAACTGCGTGGTTTTCCCGGCTTTACTTCCTTATTCTATTCTGAACTGCGCGTACGAACTGTTATTAACTTATTATGTTATCAAGAAAGCGACGTCTAATAAATGGGTAGAAACAAAGCATACAAGAAAATCATATTTGGGTATACCATTGACAAGCAACATTGGTTGAGTATTTTTTTTTGTGAGTGTAGCTCATAAAACATGCTTCAAATCTGCTTTGCTTTGAGACATCACAAATGAGCAACTTTTATTCTGTAGGATGGTGGCATTTCATATACCAGTACCAGTAACTTCCGTTTATTTAATTTAAGTTTTAGTTGCTTTTATGTAGATATATTACGATATATACTTGATTTTGCTTCAACTATTACACATACAGTGGTCAATTTCAAAACGTATAGTGTGTTATATCTCTGAAAGTAAAAGAGGTATTGACAATTTCTAGAAACCGTTTTTACAAGATGGAGGATATATCATCATGAGGTAACCTTTCCCATTCAACCCCCAAGGGTCTAACAACCCCAATAAAACAAATTCGAATGGTAACACCTACTTTGTGATACCTTATTGAGAAGCTTTTACGAAATACTATAGTAGCAAAAATTTTTTTACCTGATTGTTTCGGAAAAAATAAGGCATAAAGTTCAGAACCAATTATATTCAAGTTGAAAAATATTAAATGTTTAAAATGGTTTCCATTATTCTCTAGATCATCGGTTGGCTACTCGCGGCCATCATGCAACCTTCAAAGACTTTTCGTGCGGTCCTCCTAGTTCCGTTAGAAACTGTTATTTGTGCGGCTACCGTAATGTTTCTTAGAAAAAATTCTTATCGCCCCGTTGTGGAGGTCGATGTTATCAGTCCAATATATCAATTTTTGGTGATTATTAGTAAAATTATGTTCATGGCGGCACAAGCCGTCACTGTCAGCCGAACGTTCTAATTTACCTTTACCCGATTTAAGGTATCCTTATTAGCCTAATTTACATTATGTTTTGTCATTCTTTATTTTTATATCGACTTACTTCTACAAAACAATATGCAATTGAGTAACATAATATAAAATAATGACTAACCAAGAAGCAATGTACTAACATGAGCAAAAAATATTACATTTGTAGGAGATTGCTGCGACTGCCAATTCTCGACTTTCACATTTCGATTGGTTCCTTCACTAATGACGTGGTATATTCGAATCTACTACAACTCTTATAGCTCGCAGGTACTCACGGGAAAGTTAGTGACTGCTAGTTGGCACTCTAAATAGAGGGTACATACTCGGAGCTTTGCTATCGCCCAGCTCCAATGCCCCTCCTGCAGAAGCCGATTCAAGAATTTGTGGATCAAAAATATAGCACCTCGCGATTTGAAGGTTTCACAGCTAAGCTTACAGAAAACCCTTTTTTTAAAGGTGTCGCATGACGTCCGCACCTCACCTGCCCCTCGCCACTTTTTGGTTACTCAAGTTGCCCGACCCCTGCTTTAGACAATAGTAAAGTCTATTCTCAGATTCTTTCAGAAGAGTTTGGAAAGCTTGCTGCAGAATAGCTTGGTACTCTTAAACTATTCCTTGTCTCATTTATGCAACGGACTCAGGCTGAATTTTTTAGACAACCAAATTTGAGTGACCCCATAGAAAAAAGTCTCATGGGGTAAAAATCTTTAGATTTTCGGGGACATTCTGATTTTCCAAAACGAATCATATACACATAACCTTTACTACTACTGAATAGCATTTTGAAAGGATTTTGCAATGACGTATTACACGGTGGGAGTTCCTTTTTGAAATTTTTTGTTGGGGTACCCAGAACCTGAGACGTTGAATGGGGAAGATTACCTTATGAATCATGATGATTCCTCCTCCAAGTTGTAGAAATGGTTCCTAGACACTGTCAGTACCTTTTTCACTTCTGTATTATACGTTTTCAAATAAACACCCTGTATTCATTGTGAATGCGTACGCTAATTTGCGAGAAATTGTCTATTTCTCCTTTTAGACAGACATTTCATGTGCAAACACTTTTCTACTCTACATAATATTTACTAGCCAGATTACCTGGCTGGTTTGCTTTTGCTTTGCAAGGGAGTACGGCCTCTAAAAATCCGATCTTTCGGTATTGGTAATTGAACCCCAGGCCTTCAGTATAGAAGTCTAATGCATTGGCCTCTAGCCCACAACTGCTTCTAGCATCAGCTATTTTAGCAAAGAATTAAAGCCTTCTCACATATATACGCATTATACTTATTTGTTTTGTTATAGTGTGGAGATAGTCCGTTATACAGTATGAGTTCGTAAATACAGCCTGCTCGTGTAATTATTAGAAGTTTAACTTATTTGTAATCCCGATTGTAATAATTTTGTTTAGCAGCTGTTGCGTTTGTGGTAGTAAACTAATTGATCTTTATTTTCCTAATTTTGCTCCATTCAAAGGCATTATTCCTATCTTCAGGCATTTTCAATTATTCGGATTGATTATTAAAATCTTTACTGCTTTCTCACCATTTTTATCAAATAGGTGTTTGCCGTGATCTCCGAGCTTTTCGTGATTATTCATTAATTTTAACGCGTTCTCTATTTTCTTCAGATATATTTCAAAAATTTGTTCTAAATGTAGGATATGTAATATTTTTAATTTGGTATTACATTTCGTATATTCATTTGTATTAAAAGTACATATTCTTTCAATTTCTGTGCTTAAATTTACAGTTTTGTGTTATAATTGTTGATTTTCTGACCAGTTTTTCACTGTACTTTTAATTTTTACAGTTTGACTTATTGTTTTATTAAGCAGTTTTAACTTTTTTATATTTTTCAATTAAGTGTCTGCGTTTTGTTATCATGGTTTTCTGTCACATGTTATGTCAGCGTCCAATGCCTTCCGTTATTTCTATTCATATTTAAAGTGTCTACAGTCTCGTTTACTTTAATTCTATTATAGCATCTTTGGTTCATTGGTCATTGATCTTTTGACACTAATATCTTTGAGCTTAGGCAAAAAATGTTTGAGTCTGGGAAAGAATAAAATCATCAATAAAACCCGTTTGAAGTTACACTTGCAGATTTATCGTTGGAAGAAGAGGACAATTGAGTTATTCAACGTCAAGTACAGAAAATAGTAGACAATTTTCGTAGACAACCATTGTCGACTTTTGGATTAACTCACCAGAGGAATTTCCACCGTTATTCAAAAGAACTATGCAGATTATATTGCCATCTCCTACATCTTATTTTTGTGAAGTTGGTTTCTCTACAGTAGCTTGTATAAAATCGAAACACAGAAATAGGTTCTCTTGTAGTTACCTTCTGTATATGGCTTTTCTCACTTCTTCGTTCCATCTTCTTGGCAGGCGTCTTCTTCTTCTTCTTTCTGGCGGGTTTCAACTTCATATTCGTTGCGGCCATCTATGATCCATACCATACTAGTCTTTGCTTCTCATTTCAGGAAACTGCCAAATAGCAATAACCATCAGGATAATCCAAGCTAAGTTGGTTACACAAAAACCGAATGTGCTGCTTTGATCCAAGGATCTACGCAAAGAAACAAAACCACGATTATACAGTAGGTACCATGGTAAAGGGCATCCTAACATATGGTTCAGAAATATAGATTATCACTAAAAGAAACAATGACATTACACATGCAATCTTTTGTGAAAGAAATAATACGATATAGCATTCAGCATATAGTTAAGATGTTCTGTATTAGTTTCAATATAATAATTTCTGTTTTATTACTATACTGTTTGATACCCTTTAGGAAACACTGTATTAGGTGATGAAGGAAAATTGCAAATTGCATGAAAAATATGAAACCTGTCATCACTAATTTATGTAGTTACAAAATAGAGGGTTTTTCTTATTGAAATGCTACGGAGGTTCACTTCAATAAGTTCTAAAATATTTAATACCAATTTTATAAAACTAATCTCTGTTGGTTTACCATTGACGTATTTTGGAACATTCACAAAGCCTTTGAACAAACATGTAAATTGTATGATACATTTTAATGAACTTCCCTGTTTGTAGAGTCCTTTAAGTCCTTGTTGGAGTATTGGGCTTCAACGTGTGTTTTCAAATTGAATGTTTCGTATTGAGACCTTTTTGTAGGCCACGAATTACAGGTTTCAAATATCGGTTGATTTAAGGAGGGTGACTGACACTTTTCGCTCCTGAATCTGGTGGTGGTGGCATTGCCATCTATGTCTTCCCGAGAGCCTTCTATTGCATGTTATGATGCTTGTTGATGGAATCTCAGTGCTCGTCTTTAATTCATTTACCTTGCCCGGCATAGGTTACACAATTAGCTTTAGCTTTTACTAGTTTTTTAATTATGTACAACTGTCCAGACTTTCTTGGATTGTGGTCCCTGTCCTTTGCTTGGTGATCTCTCACTTATGGTTTGTGACTTGCCTTTCTTTCCCAAGTAACCGTGTTCTTCCCCTATGTTTTAATTATTGAGATCCGCGCTGGAGTATTCTATTCTATTTACTATAATTTTACTGTATTTTAGTTTTCCCTTATTCCCTACTGGCCTTGTTTAAGTTTTGAATCAGCACTTTGCATTCTTTCTGTATTTTCTTCCAATAGTCTTCGTTTATCCAGTATTTTTTGAGTGATGATGTGTATCTTAAGATTTCCGTCATTTTATTCCATGTGGGTAATTTTATTAGAATTGGTCTGGACTTTTTTTCGCTGTACTTCTCTAATCGTCTTGTTTCTCCCAGTTCTGCTTCTGGAAAAGATAGGTTTATTTGTTCGAACAAATTTATGCCCTTAGTTTCTGCTTCACCTTCTGTTTCGTTTTCCTTATCCATTATACAATGAATAACTAGGTTCCTTTTCCTAATTTCTTTCTTTAACATATCATTTCTTTCTTCTTATTTGCATACCAATTGCTTCAGTTGAGTATTTTCTTGTCTTATAGTTTGTATTTCTACCATGTGGCTTTCTAATTTATTGTACATTGTTGTGAGCCGGTTTCCGATGTCCACAAACATTTCTTTTACTTCTTCTATCTTCTTCACGTATTGTTTGTTTTCTTTTAACAGTTGCCCGTTTGATGTTGGTCTTTATTGGGATATTTTAGGGATGAGCAGTCGATGCCCAGATGTGCGTCTGTCACTTCTGGCCCGAGCAGTTATTTACTGCTATCACTTAAACTGGTGGTTTTTGAAATATCGGTGTTTATGGATACTTTGATAGTACGCTCGAAATTCTTGGCTGGCGCGCAAGGTCGTTTTCGGGCAGTCCGTTTAGTTGCGCGTATTTCCACACACTTTTATTTAGCTTTCCTATTCCTCCCTTACGTTCTTTTAGGGCCTTGTTTCTATAATTATCTAAACTACACCTTAATTCAGCGTTTCTCAACTTTTAGTACCCCCCCCCCCTTTCATACAATAATTTTATTGAAATCGTGCTGTAGTTAATTGTATTTTGACGCTAAAGCTACACTATGACCTTAATTCTTAATTAGAAACCTTAAAAATTACTACGAATATGTAAATTTATTGATATTTGGCAACACCGATCCGCTGCATTGATAAAACCAGAATCTTTGCCTCTCTATTGCTTTCTTACGTCCACCATATCGGAAATTCTCGCGGTTTCGCGAGGAGTTCCGATTTGTCTCGAACATTCTGGAATGTCTGCGCGACCGCGACGCAAGCGTGTGTAAATGCTGCACCTCGTTCAATTCCAGCCAGTCTCAGTCGAATCGATCCTTCTATCGTGAATGTGTATGTTGTAATTTTTGTGTTAACTGCAATTCACGGTATTTGAGTAGCAGTAGATTTACATAGAATCATGGATAAATATTTAAGTGGGCGTAAGCGTGTATTAGAGGATAGTAAAGCATCAACAAGTGCACAGACGAGTGTGGTTCCGAAGATAAAATCAAGAGAATATTATGAAGAATACTTAAATTTTGGGTTTACCAGCACTGAAGTAAATGAAGAAGAAAGGCCTCTGTGTAATTTGCTCAAAAATTTTGGCAGCAGACAGCATGCAACTCAATAAACTTAAACGACATTTGGAAACGCTTCATAGTGAGTAAGTTAACCAACCGCGACAATTCTTCGAACTAAAATTAAGATCATATGAAAAGCAAAAATGATTTTTTATATAAAATTTATCTGTGAATGGAAAAGCTTTACTTACCTCTTACAAAGTTTCATATAAAATACCCAGATGTAAAAAGCCTAGCACCATTGGTGAAGAGCTTATTCTGCCAGCTGCAATTGAGATTGTAGAAACTATGTTTGCAGATAATTTTGCCAAACTATTGCAGTCTATACCGTTATCAAATGATACTGTTGCCTGTCGAATCGGTGATATAGCTGAAGATGTACAGCATCAGCTTTTCCAGAAGTTGCGTGACAAATTGTTTTCAATTCAGCTTGATGAGGCAGCAGATAGCAATAAAGATGCTCGTTTAATTGCCTACCTATGTTCGATTTTGTGATGGTATGTCAGCAGTAGAAGAACTACTTTTCTGCAAACCGATAGGACTCAAAGCAGCAGCACTTGCATTATTTGCTATCTTAAATGATTTTGTAAACGGAATGCGGAATACGGATGGTGCTCGTACAATGTCTGGAAGATTCCAAAAGATACAAGCACTTGTGAAACAAAAATCTCCACAGTGTGTCTGCGTGATCCACAGAGAAGCTCTGGCTTCCAAAGAAATGAGTCCTGGTCTGAATATTGTGCTAAAGATGGTTATAACCGTAGTAAATTATATAAAAATGAGACCTCTAAGATCAATATTTTCTGCATTCAGCGTTGCTATTTTATTGCGGGGCAAGATGGTTATCATGTGGGAAATTTTTGCAACGTGTTTATGAATTAAGAGATGAAATCGCCATTTTTCTAGAAAAGGAAAACCGACCGGTAGCCGAGAAGTTTCCAGATGATTTCTTTGTGATGAAATTGAGCTACTTGGTCGACATATCCGAGAAATTATATACCTTGAATTTTCAACTCCAACAAGCAAACACACATATGTTGGATACGAGTGATAAAGTTAATGCTTTTTGTAGAAAATTGGAATTGTGGAACAGAAATTTAAAGCAAAAAATCCTAGAAATGGTTGCAAATGTGGCTGAATGTGTTAAAACCTACAAGGCTGAAGAACAACATGTTAACGTTGTTTTTGTAACCATTGACAATCGTTTAGCCAAGCTGCAAAGAATTTTCAAAAGTATTTTCTTGCTGACGACAACTTGATAGCAAGTTACGAGTGGGTTAGGGACCCAATTCAAAATACTCCCGAAGGTCTCTCAACTGCCGAAGAAGAAATCTTCAGACACTTCACGACAAGTGGCGAAATCAACAGTACTAAATTACGAATTTTGGCAGGGATGGATGACGAGTTTCTGCACTGAAAACAAGAGCATTTCGTATGCTATTACCATTTTCAACATCCTACCTTTGCGAAACCGGTTTTCGGTGGTGGCTGCTTTGAAGACAAAATATAGATCTCAGATAAATATAGAAAAAGAACTCAGAGTGTCAATTTCTAATGTTAAACCTTCTTTCGGAAACCTTTGCTCTGCAAGACAGGCCCAAGAGAGTCACCAATAATTATTAAACTTGTTTTTAATTTAGTATTGATAAGTTAATTATTAAACACATTGTGCAACACTGCATAGGATTGTATCAGCGTAAACGTGTATTATTTTTTTTATTATGTCAGAATATATTTTATTGCTTTTCTTTCTGTAAATTAAATAATCTTTTTAATAATATTTTTCTTATTTTTTTTTATATGCTCACGCCCCCCGTTTAGTTTTATCACGCCCCCATTGGGGGGCTCGCCCCACAGGTTGAGAATCGCTGTCTTAATTGCTTTACTACACTACTTTTCTCTACCATTTATCACCTTTTCCTATTGGAACTCACTAACTTTCCTCAGCTTGCGTTCCCACACGTATACCACTCGTCCCGACCATCTATCTCACCCACCACCTTCTATGTTTCGCAGTTTAAAAATAATTTTTAAGTAACTAACATATTGCTACAACCTCAAAATTGTAGAATGAACACAATATAATAAATAAGATAAAAGGTACTTTCACGTCGTACACCTGTCGGAAAGAACACCAATTCAATCGAATGGTTTTCAATCATAAACATACGGTAATGTATACGTGTCCAAACGTAATTATAGTATTCGTTTACCTCTCTTACCCCTTTCATAATTTCCACTGACCAAACATTGAGTGAATACGTATAGAGCTGTCAGCAGCAAGGTTTGCTATTTAAAATTTAAATTTTTAAAGAGAACAATTTTGCGCATGTGTGGTTAGCTATACGTGCATCGCAGAGTTTCCAAATATTTGTTTAGTCATAATTGCTTTATGCATTGCATATAGAGCAGTTTTTTGATTCACGGCCTAAAAGAATCCATATTTCGATTTAGCTTTTAGCGGCGCGTAGTTCTCGAACAATACCAGCATTTTAATTAATTTATGGACTTTCCAATGTTTATTTATTTAATAAATTAATTTTACGCGGAATAAACGTACCGCAATGTATTTCATAATTAAAATAGTTAATGGATAGGATGCCCAATCATTGCACTAGATTTTAGTTGATGTTTTAAATCCCATATGCACAATAAATCTGCATCGCGACATGGGATTAGCCAGTTCTAGTGAGTAAATTCTAAAAGCGATTGAGACTTAGCTTTGCAACCGACAGAAGTCATGCACATGCAGCATTTTTATCCTATTGTTCCCACTCAATTCACCATATTACCTATTCAAATGTTTGATTGGATTCAATCCAATAATTCTACGTTTAATGCCGTTCCGTGATTTATTTTCTTTCATATTTCATACTGTAGGTCGTAGTTAAACCGGACACTATCAAACACAAAGATCTCTTCCGGACAGTTATGGATGATTTCTATAGAAATTTTGCGGGGATAATTAAACACCATCGCTTTATTTGCTCAGATCTGATGCATTCAGTCGTTTAGCAATACAAACATACTTCTGCTTTTTTATAAATATCGTTCCCTGTTAAATAAAAATTGCACGCTTTGCGCAGCTTAATTAAAAGTACAGATTTTGGAGTTTGCGTTGTACAAAAATTGCATTCGCCGTTTATTCCGCTATCAGTATCACGAGATGTGTACATAACAGCCCCAATTTAAATATTTTACGGTCGTCTGGGCCGCCACGCGCATTTGTGCCGCATTTCATGTGGTTCGCGCTAATCGACATGACTTCCATCCTGCTTTGTTCCTTAATAATGCTTATTATGGTGCGCAAACAGCGGCTGTTTATAAAAGATGCAAAGTGCAGGGTGCATTGCTTTGCGAGGAAGGGTAAGCAAGGGTTGGCAGTTGGCAGCGCTCTGCCAATTCCCCGAATCAATGAACATTTGCATTGTCTCCCAAGTGGATTATTCATAGATTGGTACGTACATGAAATTTAATCCCATGCTGCAGCGTAGAGATACGTGATATCTGTATGACAAAATTGTGAATATTAACAACTGACGTGGCATTGCATGTCGCTACTACAAGGAGAATAAGATAGTTTCTGTTACATAAATTACATCGTTCTACATCAATTTTCGTGTAGAACACGTTCTTCATAGGAAATGGCAAACATTTAGTGCAAGCCTTGCATTTTTGATTTGCTTCTTTATTAGGAACAACCCTCAAAAATTCAGGACGAAGCACTGGTCATTACTTATTAACCCAAAATTCTTGTGTCGACTCAAACTCGGATAAGTATTTACTTTGTTTGAATTTAAACTGCGAATGTGCAAATTAAATTTGTCTCCTTAATTGTTAGAAAAACAAAATATCTAAATAGATTAAGAAAAAATAACAATGTGTCCAAGATAAGTGAAGATTGGGCAGTTTGAAATAGGTAATAGTGCAGACGAATTGAGTTAAGGATTGTACTTATGTTTACGAAAGAAAGGGGCAAATTAAACACTGTGGTTCAAACTACTTCATATTTAAGCATGGAATTACAAATATACTATGGTATATTGTATAACGAATATGCAGCATTAATAGCATTCTAAAATAAAATAGGCGAAATAGTAAGATAATTTTTTATAAAATCAGGAAAAAAGCGAAGTTGTTGAAACGAAATGAAAAGAAATCAAGAAAGCTGCTACGGAAGCCACCCAGAACACAATACGCCCCCCAGACCAAAGAAAAACAAAAGAGACTGGTTTGTTTAAAGACGGTAAAATAGGCATAAATGGCAAGAACAGAATGTATCGAACGTGGATGGAGTGGCCCTTAACGAGACACTGTTGAAAATCGAGGAAGACTTCACGGATAGCAATCTTACGAAAGCATACAAGCAAATAAATATTTTTAAAAAAGGATTCAAGCCAAGTCCAAGCCTATACCGAGTAAAATAGGACAAATCAATGCATATGAATCAAAAAAACAAGGAAGGTAGAAGCTGTACTTGGAGGAACTCTCAAACATAAACAACAGTAAGAAGTCAACCAAGAAAGTCCAGCGACTACCTGAATTTACTGTTGATAAACAAGAAGAACACAAGTTGAAAATGCAATTCAATAGTTAAGCAATAACACAATCACCGGTAACAGATAATATCTCATAAGAACTATTAAAATATGGAAGACCACATTTGGTAGAGACTGTAGTGGAGTTAATCAAGGATTTATGGAAAACAGGAAGAATGCCCAAGGAATGTAAAACCAGTATCACCTGCCCAATACATAAAAAATGGGATAAGCTAGAATGTAAGAACGTTAGAGGAATATCTCTAGTAAGTAAAACATATAGTTTTTACGACCATCCTACAAAACAAACTAGAACCACAAGGCGAAAATATAAGTGGCGAATACCTAGTAGGTTTTAGGCCAGGAAGATCCATCACTCATTCTGTAGTATATAGTGAGATCTAGACATTCTTCCAGAAAGCGGAAAAGACTCTGAACGCATTCGAAAACAAGATCTTATGCCGAATCTATGGACCTGTGCAAGACAACGAACAGTGGATAATTAGATACAACCACGAGATATATTATCTATGAGCAGCAACCGATCTTGCAACAACAATAAGATTATGAAGATAAAATCCAAGGGGACGTTAGGTCCATGTTCGGAAAACCAAAATGAAGATTGGCGGCTGAAGACAGGGAGACAGTTATACGCGAAAATGGAAAACGCCTAGGCCTGATTTGAATGGATGGAATGTTATATTATTTTACCTCATTTGCGTAAAAGAAATAATTAAAATTAATGAAGAAATTTGTATAAATATTTCTAAAAGGCTCTGCCAAAACCTGTCCCAAGCCAGCTTGAAAACGGATGAGAACGAAACGCATGAAAAAGTAATAATAGAAGTAGAAAAAGTAAACACTGACATAGTAGTATAAACATAAACGAAAAAAAAAAAAGGAGTAGGCGAAGAAGAATATGGAAACTATGTTCAAATATGGAGTGGGGTACCAAAAAG
>JABXWE010026465.1:0-29580 GCA_014611495.1 Limonius californicus
ACCTACTATTTGTTTCCATAACGATGAAATTTGAATTTGAAAAGTGGCAAAGAGGGCTTTATGTATCCTGTATTAATTTCCGTAGTTATGGAAACAAATAGTAGGTAGTAAATTGAGTTGCCTACATTTAGGCGCTTCTTAAAGATTCTTTGAGAAGCTCTAACCCAGAAAGGAAACACTTTTGACCATACATTTATTAACAACAAATGTTTGTTTTCATGTATACTTTAAACCCTAGAAGTTTGTCCCTGCAATTCAATAACACCCTGTATATTAAATGTATGTATTAAAATATAAATTATATGTTAAAGTGTGGTGGTTCATAAGTATTCTCTGTGTTGTTGAGCATACAAATCATTTTAAAATGATGTATGGCTAAGACTGGTGAAATCTGTCAAATATTATTTAACTGTAAATTTTATATACAACTTTTAGTTTAATCTCTTTCCATTACACTGTACCATGATTACCACCAAATACACTGCATATAGAAGTGTTGTAAACAAAGAATATTAAATCCATTTATATTATGAAGAGAAGTAGATGGTTCTTTTAAAGTGGCCACAATTGGTGCTTCTATTGTTCAAATAAACTATTGCTAAAGGCATCAATAGTAAATTGCGCAAATACATTAGTGATTGAGTGGATCTGCTGGTGAAATTGTTGCAAGCATTGGCTGGACACTAGCTATTTAAAGCAGTTTTTAACATATTTATGACTTCCACATGAGATAAAGCCCACCATTCAACTTCAGTATGAACAATTCTAAAGAATCTAATATATTAAAAGTCTTCAAACTTTCTTTAACAATGTCATTTTAACATAATTGCTTATTATTTGCAGTTACGTGGAGGATTCATTAAAACACGTGTTCAGCTGGCTGGTGCCGAAGGAGAACCCTTAAACTGCAATGAACTGGAACCTCGTATTAATAACTCCCAGTTGCATCAGTCCAGAGTTGGACTGTTAAGTCATGCATTCATGTTAATCATTATAGTTGGATTTTTATTTTCCGAAACATTGTCGGAGTTTTGGAAAACTAAAGTTCCCATAAAATCACGAAATTGGCACGATATCATATTTCGTGTAGTGGAAATAGGCGTAGCAGTATGGTTTCCTGCTGTTTTGTGGAATTGTATATCACCTGGTGAATTGTGGGTTTTAAATCCCCGAAAACTGCTTGCCAAACTGGATCAAACTTCTTGGGAAAATTCTCCCACAAATGAAAATTCCACATCAGAAACTGAAACATTTGTAGATCGTCGGGAATGTTGGATATGTTATGATGCAGATAAGACAGAACCACTTATTGAACCATGTGCATGCATTGGAGATGTGTCTAGTGTACACCATGAATGTTTACGTCGCTGGTTAATGGAAAGTTCCTCTTGCAGTACTGAAATATTACGCTGCAAAGTTTGTGATCAACCTTACAATGTGCATGCAGCAGAAAAGCTAGACTGGGAGAGAGGTTTTACATCGTATCATTGGGGTAGCACTGCTGTGATAGTCACATGTTTATGTGCATCTGTAGCAGTGGCTTGGACTATTATACAATTATTTGAAGACCCTTACATTCGCATGTTAAGCGCCAGCGTGGCGGTTCTCATTATATATGTTTGCATCAAGTAAGTATTACAATTACATACTTTTAAGTGATTCTTTGCAGCGTGAATCTTTTTAACAAATAATTTTGCTTCAGGCTTCTTAGTTATATTATAAATTTAGGTTTAATACTTCTTCAGTTTAGGAATTACAGCTATATTGAAAACTTGGAGTACTATTAAACCTGCTAAAATTTTAATAGTAATTAATTTTTTAACCTAAAATAAGTAGGTGAAAAACATACAAAATGAGCAACTTATTGAAGAAGCACAATTCTAGTTTTCAGTGTTTCAGCTTAACAGCAGATGTGTATGCCTTAAGTAGTTCAAATTATAAAATAAATATGCAGTTGTATATGTCCCTAAGTTACCTGATATAAAGTTTGAATTTAATACCATAATACTATGAAAATAAAGGTTGGCAATATTTGTGTCTAAAACAATTGGTCATAGGATACTGTACTAGCTTCCCTATATACTGGGTATGTAAATATGAAACATGAATTTTTGTATAGAAAATACACGTGACAATTTGTGGATGTCACGCCAAAAAAACTGTTGCTCCTTTGAGGCAAACCAATCATCGAGCCATTTTCAAAAGAAGTGAAACGCTGCTCAGCAAGCTTAGGATTCTTGAAATATATCCACATTTCATCGCCAATCACAATTCGATGGAGAGATTACTTTCTTTTGTACCTGTGAGCGGCATTTCGCAAGTGGTTTTTCGGTTTTCCTACTGTCTTTCATTCAGTTCATGTGGAACCCATTGTCCCATCTTCTGGATCTTTCCCGTGGCTTTCAAACGTATGGAGATGGCTTCTCGTGTCACATTTAATTGATCCCCGAGTTGTTGTTGCGTTTGAGCGTCATCCCCATCCAACAGTGCTTGCAATTCGCTGTCTTCAAACTTTTCTGTGGTCTCCCACGTTCTTCGTTTCTCACGTCAAACACGCCATTTTTGAATTTTTTAAAACCCCTCAAAGCACTGTGATTTACCAAGAGCATACTCACCGTAAGCTTCTACAAGCATTCGATGCGATTCTGCAGCATTTTTCTTCAAATGGTAACAGAAAATCAATGCTGTCCGCAAATCGTAGTTTCCAGGTACAAAATTCCACATGTTCAACGCTATTAAAAACTATGCGGTTGTATGAAACTTGTATTATGAGTTGAAAATCTTTGTCAGATGTCAACAAGAAAATAGCACCAAAAACGCGGTTTGACGGTAACTACATTGACAGCTAGGGTCATCTATGGGCAGATTCCGGTTTCATATTTACATACTTGGTACATAAAATCAATGCATCAAATGGTTTTGTTAATAATAGCACCAGCATTTTGTTATACGCAGAGTTTTAATATAAGTCATCATAGTATCAGAGCATATTTTGATTTTGCATTGCTGTATTAAACCTTTTGATCTTTGTCCTCTAGCACATATGCAGTTTACCATCGTTGTAACTATAATTGCACATAAACTCTAAGACATTTTAATCTCCCATGTGCCAACACCCATTCAATCCAGTTGCAAGTGAACACAGTTTTTATTGCCTTGCATTTTTGATTTTGTGAGAATTCGAAACTCCCATGCAAATATTCTTCTGTAAACAACGGCTATCCGTCTGCATTGTGTATTATGTGATATAAATGTCAATCTTAGAATTATTTTTTTCTGAACACGTAGTTAGCCACAATCAGAAATTACTTAATTGGTTTATCTTATTTATTGTCTAAAAAAGTTCAACACAAAATTAAAAAGTCAACATACTAGTTTTTTTCCAGCAAGCAAAACAAAAAACTGTCTGGAATCTTAATATAATAATGTAAAAGGGGCCAAAAATCAAGCATCTGTAGTCAGATAAAGTCCAACTATCATCATCACTATAAATATAGTTTAATAATATTTTGCCATATAAGTGTTTTGTTAAATATATTTTTTAATTAGGGAAATTAACTTGTTTTGTGGCTACTTTTCTCACAATGAAATAGTTCAAAAAAAATCTGGACTGGAGCAGGAGTGTCGCAGTTTTGCTGCTATTTTTTTAATTTAATAAAATAAACTAAATTTTTATCAATTCTTCTTTTTCGTCTTTATTTAGGCTTTTTAGCCTGTGATTCTTCACGTTTGCTAAGTTGCTTCTCCGGACGATGAGATCCAACTTTCTCTCCATCTCTTAGGAGGTCGCCCCGGTTTACGCTTCCACCTGGTTTTAGGTCACGTGCTATTTTGACTAATCTGTTGTTTTCAGCTCTTCCGACATGGCTTCTTTTCTTCAATGTTTTTTAAATTTCACTATGTGAGCTATGTTGCTTACTATTGACATATGTTTGTTTCTCCATGTAACATCGCGTAAACAACCAGAAATTCTTAAACCTTGCATCACATGTTGTTTTACCTCTTGGTTCATATTACGATCACTGGTAATAAGAACTTGTAAATATTTAAAAGGCTTGACTTGTTCGATCATCCTCCTCTCTGTCTCTAACTTGCATCGTATGGGTTCCTTTGATATTCTCAAAAATTTAGTTTTTTCTATTGACACCATCATGTTATAGGTCTTTGCTACTGTAACAAATTGATGGAGCATGTACCGTAATTTATTTTCTGTCTGCGATTAGGACCGCATTGTCAGTATAACACACAATGTTGATGTTTTTATTTCCCCGGAGTGGTTTGACTTTCTGTATTATTCTATCCATAATCAAGTTAAATAATATAGGACTCAGTGAGTCGCCTTGTCTAATAGTTTTAATATCCTCAGTTAACTTGTCTTCTACTTTTATCCTCTTTTTAGTGTTTGTGCTTATACGAATACGATTGATTAATTTTAGTAAATTTGATGGTACCTATTTATCTTTAAGTATTTCTAATATGTTTCGTAGTTATATCCGATCTAAAGCTTTCGTAAGGTCAACAAAACATATGAAAGCAGGTTTGCAAAATTCAGTTGTTTTCTCAACTATTTGGCGAACTATGAAAATAGCGCCCTTTGTGGATCAATTTTTACGAAAACTTTGCTGCTTTTCGCTGGTTTCTATAAATGGTAGAATTTTATCAAGAATAATTTCAATTAGCAGTTTTTGTGTCGAGTTCAATAAACCACTATAGTTTTCTGGGCCTTCCTTATCACCTTTTTTGAATAAAGGGATCGTTATGCTAGTTTTCCAATCCGTTGGTATTTTTCCTTGGGCTAATATAATTTTAAATAGGTTGGTAAGTGCTAATACCAAATCACTTCCTCCATATTTTAGCAGTTCGTTCATTATTTCAGCGTGACCGGAAGCTTTTCTGTTTTTTAAATTAATATTTGTTCGTAGGCCCTGCCTGCCTAAACAGGGCCGTGTGCTTAGATTATTTAAACCTTGGGGCGGACAAGGATTTGATCTTAATGTATTTTGATTGCCAGGACAGTAATCGGCTTATGCCTATTAGCTGTTTGTGAACCCATACAAACTAACGTTTCGCAAGAAATTGCAGCTTGCATCTTCAGAGTGAATGGAACACTGAACTCAAATCCGGGAAGCAGAGGTATTTAAACCTCTTTGAGCCAGTTGGGCAGAACGACTGAGTTCTGGGTGGCTGTCACCATTGGGCAAAGACGGATCCAGTGGAGCATGATCGTGTGATCAGTGATGCTTAGGAGTCCTTAGAGGATAAACTACTGGAGTCCAAGCTTTACTGAGTCTAAAACCATCCTTCCTGTTTATGTTGTTAGGTTGTTTCTCAATCTCTATTGCTTCACGTATGATACGAGGGAAGTAGTGAGGTACTCTGGCGAGTACCCGAGCATTATCAAGTCCATCTTATATCCAGTTAAACCAGTATGTTTAGCCACCGCAGATTTTGTGATGTGTTTGTGTTTGCAATCACCTTTGTGCTCTCACAATCTTAACGCAATGGAACGACCAGTTTGTCCAATGTAGTTTGAGCCACAAAAGCAAGGGATGTTGTAGATCCCGGCTGATTTTAAATTTGGTATATGATCCTTGGCGGATCTGAAACCGTTTCCCAAAGTTCCATTAGTCCTAAAGACTGTCTTTATGCTGTACCTTCTAAGAACATGCTCAATCTTATCAGTAGTGTCTTTACTGTAAGGTAGAAAAGCTAAGCCTTCCGGAGGTGTCAGTTCCTCCTTAGCCGTGGGCTGTTCCGCATTGCGGGTTACTCTCTAAATTTCTGTGGCTGTACAACCATTTTGTTGTAACGACATCAAGAGATGAGTTTTCTCTTGTTGTAGGTGTTCTGCATCTGAGATTCGGGCTGCTCTGGTTGTTAGAGTTTTTAGCACAGTTGCTTTCTGCATTGGGTGATGATGCAAATTTGCATTTAAATACCTGTCTGTATGTGTTTTCTTTCTGTAAACTGCGTGCCCCAAGCTACCATCTGGTTTACATGTAATGTGTACATCTAAGAATGGACTACTGCCATTTTCCTCAACTTTATTTTGTATACGTATTGATCCTATTGAAAACTAAAAAATGCTCAAATAGTCTCCAAACTTAACTTATTTATTTTATTAAATGTTGTATAGGCCATGTACCTATAATAAAACAAAGCTTATCTAAAGCAAATTATTTAAGTCACATAATATTCTGTGTAAATGGGCGGGGATGGCTCAGTACTAAGAGAGTCAGGGTTTGGATGTAATAGTCCAAACGCTTCCCGGTTCGAATCTCCCCAGGGTCGGAAATTTTTCTAATTCCCTAGGTGGTCGGTACTGGGTCCCGGTCTCCATTTGCCATTGGGGATCAAATGAATGGCACTTCTCGTGTTACGATCGCACTAGAGGAGTAACAAGATCATATACACAAAAAATTCACCACGCACCAGCAGGTTAAGCACGGTTACGCACCAACACGGTAACCCGCAGAGTCAGGCCCTGTTGTGCATTGCACAAACTAACTTAGCCTTGTCTCACACCAAAAGCGATGGGCCTCTAAGGCCTGTGAAAGCTTCATAATAAAATAATAAATAATATTCTGTGTATATTACCATTTAAACTTAATATGTGCACTAACACATTGATTTTTTACAGATTTTTAGGGCAGAATACGGTGAGTGCTTACCACAGGGCAAAAGTAGGTTCTTTAAATATTGGAAATCATGTCACTACCATAAGTGGTACTGTCACAATAGATCTTAAGGCATCTCAAAATCAGCCTCAGAACCTTTAATGTTAAAATGTTAACAATTGTTTTATTAGTCCATATCCAACTTATGAGTGCATAGAATCGATAGTCAGTGTAATCTGAACAATTACTGTATTTCATTATGAAATAGATAACTTGCTCAGCCTTACACAATCAGTTATATTGAAACTTCTTTATGAATCCGTGAACATTTGGAACTGTAAAAATAAACATTAATGCTTTTAGATATTCTTGGGATTAAAAAAACTACTGCATCATTTTTCTGTTATTTACAAGTTTATAAATTCACCAATAATTTTAAATCAACATTTCAAAAACTGGAAGTATATCTTTTTATAAAAGAGAAATCTGTGTAACGTAGCAGAATTTAGCTTAGAGTAGCTTTAAAATACAAGTCCTTCGTCTAACAACTTAATCCTTTAGAAACTAAACTATTAATTCATAGAAACCATTCTATTGCTTATTTTCACGATATTGTTGGATAATAAATTGTTTGAGGACAATACTACAAGGAAATGATAACAAAAGTTTTACAGAATTTGAATAAATGCTGACTAAGTGTAAACGGAGCAAAGTTCTCCCCACTGTACTTTTTGTATCATGGTAAACAAATGAAATTTGGTGGGGATGTACATAAAACTTGATTAATTACTGATTTAACAATGTTCCCACATTTATGTTTTTGTAGTAAATTGCTATACCTAGATTTCTTATTGTAGATGCAGTGCACTATATTTTTGTTTATCTGAAATAAGGACAATATTTATACCATACAATTTGAATTTTTTTTTGGTAAACGAAGAATTTTGGTCTTTTGATTTTGTGCTTAGAGTAACATGATTTGGTTAAAAGTATTTCTGTGCAGTCAGGCATTACAATGAAAATGTTTTGTTAGCATTTGTTCTTTATATTCATTAATCAAAGCAAATTTTAAAAATAGTAAACTGTTTTGTGGCGCGTAATCGTTTAAAAAACATTGAGAATTTCATCCCAATTCCTAATATGTAAAAATATATAGTGTCGCATTCTGAAGTTATGGTCATTTCCTGCATAAGGCTAGTTTGACACAACCCAAAATTTTGTCTGAAATCCTGTCTAAGCATACTCAAATAGGTGAAATCATGTGACTTGTGGAAAATGTAGAATTCTATCAAGGTTGCATAATATTTGGTTGATGTATAAGTTGCTAGTGCTATTACTTATTTATTTTACATGAACAGCAATGAATGACCGACACGAGCGAGATCAGAGAAAGTGCGGTTAGCGTAGGCGCGGCGGCGTAAAATCGTAGTGAAACATTTGCCGCTTGGTGCTTTGTGATCATTGATGAACACTAAAACCAGCTTGTTTGCGCATCGCTACAACGCAGCTCTGAACAAAATTCTGCGGATTTAAAGCATGAATGTGCAGAATTTTGTACAAAATTTTGCACCCAGGATTCTATATGACACATACAAAATTTTGAAAAACACTTTTTACAAAATTCTGGATTGTGTCTCACTATTAGCCTGCGATATCCCACTGTTGGACAAGGGCCTCCCCCAATTGAGAAGGACTAGTCTGAAAGTACTACCAAATGAATAAATAATTAAGTTTTATGTATATATGACCCATACACATATAATAAATAAAACAAAGAAGGAAGATAAATTAAAGATCCGTTTACACCCGGTTATATCCCTTGGAAAGCTGTAGTGCTAAATTTTAGAACAGAAAATGATGTGGTAATTTTAACATCCAAAGCATAATAGTGGAACTACCTGCGTAAGGGAACCGTAGAAAAGTCAATACTTCAATAGACAATGTGAAATGTGTTTCTCAAACGAAATAGTATGTTCCTTCAAAATAATTAAATAAACTATAGAAACTGGAATAAATTAAATGGGATAGTTTTTTAAATTCATTAAAGTGTTATGATAGCAGTTTTTTTCAAGTCTTACTTGTAGAGACTAACTACTACCAAAGTTTGTTTTTCCATGATAAATTGTGGGAATGCACAGATGGCCAACCTGCTTTCATTTACTGTCATAGCACATATCATTTAAACTGATAATAAACAAAAGCATGCAGCAAAAATGTATCGTTTAGAGACTTTAAAAGGTCTGTTATTTCGGAGACACTAAACAGTCGCCCCAAAAAAAAAAATATAACTTCATTGGCAATAGAAGTGAAATATCTATAGGACAACATGTGAAACATGTTTTCAGCAAAACCAAAAACTGTTAGCATTGATTTTACATACGACTTTTATGGCACTTACTAGACATTCATTTGCATCAAACCATCACTTCACCATCAAACTTAGGTTTTAACCTTTGTTAATTTGTGCCTTCAAATTTAATTGAGATATTGATTGATTGATCAAAATTAGCTTCAAAACAGTCAAAACTTCTTATAAACGCATTATTTATTTTGTAATTGTTTCAGTATGTTCTCCTATTTCAAACTCATGATAGGAAACAAAGGTCATACAATGTTTTCATTGTAACAGATCTTTTAAACAAAAGGCTTAACTTGCATTGTGCACTTATTCAAATTAAAAGTTGGTAAATGGATTAAAAGTTGAATTCATAGTTGTTCCTTAAATCAGGATCCACTTTACAAACATTTGAGCAAGTCTTCCTAACCTCACTTTTCCGTTCATCTATTTTCAGACTCTTACGTCACTGCACTGTAAAAATAGTTGAACTTAAAAGGTGAGGTTAGAAAACCATGCTCAATTAGGCTTGAGCCTGAACCTAGCATACAGAACGACTATAAATTGGAATCTAAATCTTAGATGATGCATTTGAAACATTTTTCACACCTTTGGCTATTCATAACACATATCATTTAATTAATCAGTTTTATACAGGGTTATATATTATGTATAATTAAGAAAAACAATCCCGTTCAAAACAATCAAAAAATTATAAATCCCTGTATAAACTCGCAAGAACTAAGTAAAAAGCTATTGATGTTTCTTGCCATTCTAAACAGCTACACTAGAAAATTCATTAAGACACATAAGTTCATAACCGTAAAATTGTAGATTCTATTTTTTACTTAGCACCTAGTATAAAAAAGTATTTAATTTACTTATTATTAATGTATGTGATATTTTAATTATAGATTTTTATTTGTATGCCTATTGTATTATAGTCCTAAGGTTAACAATTATTTTAGTCATGTGAATTTGTTTTGTATGTTAGTTACATTTAGGAATGGAATCATGTCAGATACTGGCAGTATATGGGGTGCTTCAGAAAGTCATCAAACCAGTGGTAATTTTCAGAAATCCCCTGATCCTAATTTATCTATATCTGCAGCCGCACAGAATTCCAATGTTTCAAAATGTCTACAAGAAAATCAGATAATTTGTGATGGTGAATTTGATTGCATTAAATGGCTAATTTAAGATCTAAAATTATAAGGATAATAAGAAATGTATTACCATACCACCCTACCAAATCTTAACTTACTATCTTAAGTTGTTTAAGAGTTACACCAAACAACATTTTGAAGATTTGTAACTCCATAAAGAAGTGCATGTAAATTAAATTCCATGGCTTTCATATGAGCTTTAAAACTTACCCTTACTTACAATATGTCTTTCTGAAACTACTATTGTATTTGACGGTGCAAATGTGTTTGTATAATATATGAAAAATAGTAATCTATTCCACAAGTTTCATGAGTTTTTGAAGACATTTTACTTTATCAAACAGTGTCTATTTATTTATGAAGCTTCACTGTGAATTAAAACATTGTCGACGATTCTACTTTAACTGCTGGAAGATTATGAAATAAATTTCTATTTTTAAAACACATTATGCAAACAGTAATTCTAAAAAGGTTAACTAAATTGTAATGTATTATTCCTACATTCATAACTTTTGGATTAGCTTAAGTAAAACCTCTTTCTGCATATTTTGCCATTATCTATAAAATATAATAACTTGGTTTATCTACAGATCATCAGATCATCTTAAACTACTACAAGATGTTAAGGTTTATTCATAGCCATACATAAAACTGTTACTTGCAAGCGCTCTGTGAACCATTATTACGAGGTAAATAATTTATACATCATTCTAATAAATATTGCACCACAGATAGGCATAAATAATTGAAAGGAGGTTCCAGTAAGAGTAAATATTGAATCTGATGAAATGTTTAATTTGATTGGGGAGAGTATGACCTAAGTGAAACTTGTAAATACTTTAGTTTCGTTTTTGTTGTTGTGATAGCAGTGGTACAGTTGGTCTAATAATATATTCAATTATATGTTACCTTAATTCTATATTTTTGTTTTATTCATTAGTTTAGATAAAAGTAATTGAGAAATTGAAAAATGTACAGGCTTATTTAGAAATAGCATGCACAGTTATAATATACATTAGGTAATAAAGTTACCCAAAAAAAAGAGAATTGATTATATTATACAGTTCATATAAACCCTATAATTTCCTTCATTATGTATTAGAAGCCATTGTACCGTGAGTTCAAAAAGTAATTACATAAGGGTTGGCAATGGAAAATAAAAGTAATGTCAACTGCAAGCTTTATAATTCATTAACTGTCATCACTGTTGTTGTTGTCATAAGTTTATAGGCTGTGCCTAAACGTCAATTGGTATATAAAGCTTGCATTAGACATTATTTTATTATTCCATGGTCAACCGTTATGTAATTACTTTTTGAACTCACGGTATTACCATGTTAGTCAAAGAATGGTCCATGTGCGTATGATAGTGAGCTAATAATAACATATTATTCAGCGACTAGTAATGCAGGCCATAACTCAAGCGGTTGTACCTTGCAGCACAAGCCACAGGTGAATGCTGTAATCATCCAAGTGAGTTATTGCAATTTCCCTAAGCTGAATACTATACTTTATCCAGGACGAGTAAATTGGATTTCCACTATTTAAATTTTATAATTTTCATAAAACTTGTGAATTAGTATTGTGATACTTCAAAATTTGTGACAGATATAATTTTGACAAGTGTATTTATTTTCATTGTCACTCAATTGATTGTCCATTGTTTTAATTGCACGTTCATAATTGGTTAGCAAGGCACGGAGTAATGAAAATTCTATTTTGTGGTTGGTTACGGTGTTGAATACGTTATAACTCATGCTGTATAGTTATAAGTACCACTACTTGCACAAAAGTAGTTGAATAATGTGTATCTAACATAATAGAAGTGGATAAAGTGAATTATGACTGCTAAAAGCATTGCCATGCAGTTTGTTTTCAATCTGCAGATGAAGAACGCTGTTTTTTAATAATTAATTTTATCAGGATTATTTTCAGCTATTGCCAATCTCATTTTTTGGGAGTATTTGCAGTCTATGACGTCTGTTGTTTGTTTAACATGTAGTCTTGGTCTTCGATTACAAGTCGCAAGTTGTTCAGTTGTTCGCAGTCGTCAAGCAATGATAAAAAACAAAGAAAACTCTTTATTTTAATAACTAGCTTTAATAATTCGTAAATCATGGTCAGTTACATCCCAGATAGGGTGTATGGCAAGTGGCTTTCACCATTTAAGTCTCTGAAACCTTAAGAAGTAAGCAAGTAAGTACATTTGCAAAGTTGCGTAGTACAATGCTGAGCAATAATCTAAAATGAAATTTAGTGTATCTGTTTTTGTTTTTGAATTGTCATCAATTTGTCAACAAATCAACACTTGCATTACAGCTTGGATATTATCAAATTTCTGAAGTCTTTCTCCTGCAATATCTTAAATAATTGAGCCGAATAAATTAGTTTTTCTACTTTTCTCACATTTGACAGGTTCCTGAGCAACATACTGATGAGTTTAAGCAACATTTTATATAATGTACCTACCCTGTTTTGTTACCAAAAAGTTTGTATTTTAAGGACACTCGATTTTTTTAGTTATTATAGGTTGTACTTACCTTACATTTATTTTTATAATAAAAACAAAATCTAGTCCTATCGATTGTTCTGAAACAATTGAAGATTTTTTTACATCATTAGCCTAGATTACCTATATCTAAGCTTGATTATCTGGTGGTACTATAAAAAGTACATTTATTAAGAGTCCATACATTGTACTACTAGGCACTGGTATCTCCCCTGCTATGTACTTCTCCTCGAGCTAAGGTAGAAATATAGGGTTCCATACTTCCATAGTTTATTAATGGATACAAACAACAAAAGTTCCAGGAACGGTTTTAGACATTAAGACTCCATGGTTGCCAGCCGGATTGGAGAATTGGGTATAACGGGTTGCAGCAGTCAGAACTGACATTTTGCTCAAAAAACGGGCGCTTTGCCTACTGCGCCACCACCGCACTGCATAATACATTAAAACCTTGAAATAAAACAAGGCAGAAAGGGAGCTACATATTAAATTTACATAACTATTGTTACCAATCTTTACTATGTGATATGGAATTTTGTAAAACAACACATTCTCTGAACCCACAATTTCATTTGTCACACTTGACTGTCAAATTAAAACTAACACAGGAAATATTATATGATGAGATAAAGTCCCCATGCGTATTCTTAAAACCTTTCAAGTACTACTACTATTTTCTTGAAGTCTTGAAGCATTGTTATGAAAAATACTATATTTCTATTTCTAAAACATCTATTACCAATACATGTTTTAGATAGATATTAGCAATTCTTTTAGAGAGAATGGTATAACAGCAGTTAGCACATGCGGTGCATAAAGATGTTCGATTCGGCCTTCTAAAACCATTAAAAATGTACAAACACAAACCAGGTCAGTGTTTGTGAATATCTTAATAAGTTATAACTTCATTATTAATACACAATATTAAAAAAATTCTTATTTTGTTGTATATATTTGGATGTGGTGTACACTGTATACTGATTTTTATCATCCTCTATTTTTCCACGCTAGCCCACAGTATTGGATTCATTGGATTCTTTAAATAAAAACACCCTCTATATACACAGATGCTTTAGCAATTTATTTCAATACACAATGCTTAATGTACCGGCATTTTTTGAAATTTGTACAAAGCGTTTTTACAAAATTTCTGTGTGGGATTATACGTTACCCTGTGTCTAAAATTTTGTAGATTCATGTTCTAAAATCTGTAGTATTGCATTCAGAAATTGCAACGCATCGATGCGCAAACAAGCAATTTTGAGTGTTTATCAATGATCACAGGAAGCAGAGGTAAGTCTTTTACCATGTATTTACGACGCGGCGCCGTCGGTAACCCCGTCCACACTTAATATAATTTATAAACATCAAAAAAAAACTTATATCCAAAACCACAATAAAATAATACAGGATCCCAACAAATTAAGAAGATTCGTAGTTATGTAAAAAACAGTAAAAAGCTATTATGAAAGCTTTATAGAATTCTACGTTATTCATAGTCACTTGACAGTTATCTCATAGATGTCAACGTAATTTTGACGTATTTGCGCATGCACAAAATTCTGGTTGGTGTCATACATATCCTGCAAATTTTGGGAACAAATTATGTACAAAATTTTACATCGTGTCATCAACCTTTACATAAAAATTAATGTATAATGCATGAGTGTAAAGGTGTTTTATTATAGTCTCCAACTATGCAAAGCAATTTATATTTTCATTCATAAAAATTAATTTTCAGCTGTTTCAATTTTGAATTAGAAGAAGAACTGCAAGAAATAGAGAAAGAAAGTAAGAAAACTAACACCTGAAAATTCTACAAAAAAATCAATAAGTAAAATAAAGTGTATAAGCCTAGAATAACAGGAATGAAAAACAAGCAAGGAAAAGTAACGGAACAAGAAGAGGAATACAAAAAAAATCTGTGAGGAGCATTTTATAGAATTATTGAGCACAAATCGAAAACAGGAGGAACTAACAATACAAAACGATCCAGCGGAAGTGCAGATGGAGAAACCTACACTACAAGAGGTGAAGGAAATTTTAAACAATAGTCGTATGCAAAGGCACCTGGCAAAAACGGAATAAATATAGAATTAATAAAACATGGAGGTGATGCAATAACAGAATATATATTTATACTTATAAAAAGAATATGGAAGGAGGAAAAGATGCCAGCGGATTTTGAAATAGGACAAATAATAACAATATACAAAAAGGGAAGTCAACAAGAATGCAGGAATTGTAGAGGAATAACACTATTAAATACGACGTAGAAAATCCTATTAACAATAATACAGAGAAGGCTACGAGAGGCGACAAGACATATAGTTGGACAGTACCAATATGGCTTTACAAAGGGAAAATCGACAACCGATGCGATATATATATATATATATATATTGCTGTGGTATACAGGTGATGTTGTCTTGCATCGATATGAATTTGGTAATTTGTTTATTTAAAATTTGTATAATGTAAAACAGTAGAATGTATGTAGGCTTTGAACAACTGACATGAGCGGAGTGATGGTAACAGGGAGTTAAGGGAACGGAAAGGAAAATAAAAAACAAGAAATTGGTTTTTGGGTGTGGGAGAAAGAGAAGTTACTTTATACGAGTGATTAAGTTTTTGGTGTTGTACTATTTGAAAAATAAAGCAAGTTCTAGACCTGTGTAACGAAAAGTGGTATTCAGGGTGTTCTTAACAAATCTGGTTAAAAGAAAAAGGTGGGAGAAAGAGAAGTTATTTTATATGTGTGATTAAGTTTTTGGTGTTCTACAATTTGAAAAAAATAAAGCAAGCTCTAGACCTGTGTAACGAAAAGTGGTTTTCAGGGTGTTCTTAACAAATTTGGTTAAAAGAAGAAGGTGGGAGCGACCTTAACCTGAGATACGAATTTGTTTTTTGAAAGGTGTTCTATCGTGGAAGCAGAGCTGGGTACACGGGTTATTTGCTGGAGGCTAGGGCAGAAACGGGCTCATAGCAATATATATTAAAACAAGTAATAGAAAAGGCACTGGAGTAGAAAATAAAGGTAGAAATGCTATTCGTTGACTTCGAGCAAGCTTTTGACTCCATTAATAGAGAGAAACTAATATTAGTAATGAAGAAACTAGGTATACCAGCTAAACTAAGGAGGCTAATAAGAATTACCCTTGAGACAACCCGAGTCAGCGTAAAAACACAAAAAGGGAAAACAGGCGAATTTACAATAGATAAAGGAGTAAAACAAGGGGATGCCTTCTCAGCCGCACTTTTTAACATAAGCGTAGAATACATAACCTGTAAAATAAATAAAGGCACATTAAGAACAGGAGGAAGGCAATTACTGGCATATGCAGATGACCTAGTGTTAATGGCCAAAAGAATAGATATATTAACGAAAATGGTGGAGGAACTAATAACAGAGGGACAAAAAATAGAATTGAAAATAAACAAGGAAAAATCAAAAATCATGAGTAGGAGAGAAAACAACAGAAGAGATAAAAAATAGGAAACCAGGCATACCAAGAAGTTGACGAGTTTAAATACCTGGGTATTATGGTATCCAGTGATGGAGATAGGGAAATAGAAATAAGAGATAAAATAGTAGCAACAAATACAGCTTTTCATGCGAATAAGAAACTATTAAACAGTAAATTCATCTCAAGACACGCAAAAATAAGAATTTATAACACGCTAATAAAACCAGTAGTAATGTATGGGGCAGAAGTGATGTCAATGACTAAGAAAGAGGAAGAAAAATTAAGAGTAATGGAAAGAAAAAAACCCAGAGCAATATTAGCCCCAATCAAAGTTACAGAAAATGAGTATAGAATAAGAATGAACCACGAGATAGTGCAAGAGATAGGAGTGGCTATAGTAAGAAAAATAAAGCAAGAGAGAGTGAAATGGCTCGGGCATGTGGTGAGAGCAGACCATCAGGAACTGACGAATATAATAATGAATTGGGTACCAGCTGGGAAAAGAAAAAAAGGCAGGCCAAAGTCGAGATGGATAGATGAAGTGAAACATGGTTTGCTGAATATAGGAGTAGGAATGGAAGAAGTAAAGCAGAAGGTCAAAGATAGGCAAGCGTGGAACAAGATAAGCCATCAAATAGAATCAAGACCGGACAGGGACTGATCCCCCAAATTAAAAAAGGATCTAGAAAGCTTCTTTTGGGAAGCGGCGAAACCCATTCATGGGGTGTTAAGCCATTCATTCAATTTTGTTGGAATAATTACGTTGTGATGGACCTTCAAAAGCAGCTAGCATTTGTTTTGAACTTTTGTATCAATTATTAGTGATTTTTTTTTGTAAATCATGGCCTACTTTAGAAAAAATATCTTTATTAAATTAATGTATGTGTACTAAAATGTTGATTTAACAGTCTTATATAATTTTTACTGCCAATTTCAAATATGAAAAAATTTACATTTACAAAACCAATGTTTTATGCCAGTGTACTAATATAGTAGACTATCCCTTTGTATAAATTAAAGTGACTGGATGTTCCGGATTTGAGTTGTTTGTCCTACATTGGACATGTAACCTTTTTAATATTTTTGCAGTAACACAAAGTTGTTGTTTCTTCTACTTCATACTAGATGGTGCTATTGTTGTTAACCAGGGAACAACATTCTATTAGTGTTATCATAAGTTTATTACATAGTAATTTTAAATGGGGAGAATGTTAATAGTATAGAATGCACATGACAGTAGTTTACCCATTTAAACAGTCCTGAGAGGTAATGGTGCACATGCACATTATTCAGGACCTAAGATCATTTTATTATTATATTTAATGTTTGTGCAATAAAAAGTAGGTGTCCGTTTTTAATTGTTTGTAATAGCGACTTTTTAATTGGGTTGAGATTAATTTATCAGAATTGTTTTTTTTTAATTTTAGTAAACACATAAAGCTTAGATTCAAGATATTTTAATGACGTACAATTACATAAACTAAGAAAATGGTGTCTTCACAAACGTGTATGGGTTTTTTAAATTTTTTATTTGAACACATTCCACCATGACATCTGGTTACTTTGGTATAAATTCAAATTTTCATTTACTTTATTTAATACTCTATGTGTGTTAGATTACAGTTTTAGTGTGACGCCATAAGTCGCCACAATGAGTATAAGAATTGTTTTTCGTAGAGTTCAATAAATTTGATATTTTCAGAAGGTTATATTTTTATTGTGGTTGCTATTCAGATGACAGGAACGATGTTAATGCCACGATATGGTGGCTCCACTACATTAACAAACAGGAAAATAGTAAGACACAGTATATGGATAAAGCTATTATTTACATTAACTAATCCCATAAAACATACAAAATATGTAATAAATAAACGTTGCCTTTAGTTTAAACATAAGTAATATGCCAATTTCTACTAAAACAAGTGACAAAGAATTGCTTACAACATAATTACTACGATACGAGTATTCATATTGTTATATTTTCATGCAAGTTCATAATAAACAAGTTCAACGAATTTATGGTAATGTTAATATAAAAGCTATATAAGGTAACCAACAAAACGTTAATAAACATCGTGCATAAAATGAAAATGTGTATGTATGTATATATATATAATATAAAACTCCTTTAGTATTCAAAACTGTTTGTCATGCAGTAGTCATATGAGTTAATCCATTCTAATATCAAATCTACTTAATCATCTACTATAAAAATATATACACATTACACAGTAAATTTATAGTTTAGCATACACAACTGCTTCCAATCATCTTTTGATTAATGGGCTGTTGTAGATTTTGCTGTTTGGCCACCAAATTTCTGTAAATATCACAGGAATGAGTTTATGCTTTGTTATATTTAACTATACGTAACAGAAATTGTGAATATGTACATGTTTAAAGTAATACACGCTTAACTGCCAGTATAATTTGAAAATTGGATCATCGTAACGTAAGCAAGCAAGCAGGCTATCGCCTGACGGACCTTAATAATAAATTACTCAAGATATAATCAGTACAGTTATTAAAAAGTACCACAAGAATAAAATACAAGTGAAACTTTATTTATTTAAAAGACCGTTGTGTTTCCATTCTCTATAAACTACCACCGTAACATGCATTTTTTATTATTGTTGAGATGCTAAATTTACAGAACCCTTGGGAAAACAATTTTCACGGCTAATGTTAATCACTTATAGAATTTAGCTGAGTGTTTGTTGTACACAAACATAGAAATAAATGAACATTGGAGCTACAGCGTGAATCTACTTAATACCTTGCTTGCTTGCATTGAAAGAGCGAGATCTAGGATGCAGTTTTCCAAGCATCCCTATGCGCTTATGACTAAGAATTTTGCCTATCTGGGGTAATTCCAACTCCAGTAGTGATTTTTAACGAGTCACACATCGCAGTGGCACGGGACCTACGGCTTTACATCTTATCCGACAGAAGGCGCATTTTCAGATTTTTCCCCGCTAGAAAAATCTCGCCGAGCTTGGCCAGGTTCGATCCCGCGTCCCACGGATCCAAAGGCAAATGCGCTAACCACTAGACCACCGAGGCCGGCTACTTAATACGTTAGTTATTTAAAGTATTCTGAAAATTATGTTTGGATAGATTGTAATAGGCAGTGGCCCCTACACATAGAAACTAAAAATATTTTTTGACTTTTCCTACATGAATAAACCATTTTTAGAAATTAAGAATTACAATTATTTGTTACAAAAATAAATCTTTATATATTACATTTATTTTCTATCAGGTGCTATTAATTTCAGTGATTAGAATATTAACTTGTTCAGTTTAAATAAATGTTTAAAACAATTAAAAACCTATCGGGGACCTCAGTAGAGTAGCGGTAAGGTGCCACCATAGCATTCGAAAAGCCTTGGCTTTGATTCCCACACAGAGTGATTTTTAAAATTTGTTGTTCATTCCAATTCGGTTCAATCATACCAATGAACACTATAAGGGCAACTTAATTAGGAAATTTTAACTATTGAGTGGGAAATGAACATAAAAATGGCAGGGAGTAATAGGAAAACTGCTGTTGCCGGTCCCAAGCCTGGATAAAAAAAGGAAGGTTGAGCGAAGGGTCAACACCCCTACCTCTTAAAGAAAACAAAGTTGTGAAGCTCCTTTTTGAGCCTCGAGCTGTGGGGCAAAGGACACACATGAACTAGGCACAGGATTTATAATAGGACCACGTGTGAAAAACAAGATACTAGAGTTCACACCAGTCAGCTAAGAATATCATATATACGAATTAAAATTACATTTAACTACATATCTATGTTCTCTGTACATGCACCAACCGAAGTAAAAGAAGACAACATAAAGGAACAATTCTATGCAACACTAGGAAGAGAAATGCAGAAAACACCCCATAATGACATCAACATAGTTATGGGGGATTTGAATGCCAAGGTTGGTAAGCATAGTGTACATAAAGAGTCTAACAATAACAGGGAGAGACTAATAGAATTTGCGACAGCTGAGGGAAAAGTACAACCTTCCCACACAAACGAATTCACTAAGGTACGTGGATATCCCCAGACGGAAGGACAGTCAACCAGATCGACCCCGTTTTAATATCAAACAGATACCAGTCTAGCGTTATAGACACAAGAACAATGAGGGGAACAGTGAGTGAATCTGATCACATGCGGATCAAAGGCAAAATAGATAACGCTAGATTCATATCCACACAGAGGAATAAGAAATACGATGTGCATAAACTAAAGAATGAAAACTGCAAGATGCAATACCAACAAAAAGAAATCATACAAGAAAAACAAAATTAAGCAATTATAGAACCCATAGTGTCTGCAGAAGAAATATGTAACCATAAAAAATACTATCATTGCAACAGCGGAAGAGAAGATAGGATACACTCCAAAGAAGCCAAGCACAGCATGGTGGGATAAAGAATGTGCAGAGGCAACAGATATAAGACATGAAGGAAAGAGAAAACTGATACAGAGACCCACTAGAAGTAAAACTGAATAATATGAAAAACTAAGAAGAGAGGCTAGAAGCTTGATGAGAAGAAAAAAAAAAGGGAATTCCTCGATAAGCAAACTGATGAAATAGAACAAGCAAGAGAATCGAAAGAGGTCAAAAGAATGTACATCATTAGAAATCCAAACAGGACTTCCACCCCAGACCCTCAATATGCTAGAACAAAGAAGGAAAATATCTAACAAGAATCAGAAGTAATGGAAAAATGGAGACAACACTTCGCAGAACTGTTAACACAAAGGGAGCTAAACGAAAGACCACCAAGTGTAAGAAGATATACAGTACAACCGGAGATTACAGAGCCCACAATGGAAGACGTAGCAGCTGCCATACAAAAGAACTGATGGCATCCCAATCGAGCTACTAAAACACGGTGGAGAAGCACTAGCTAAAGAAATTCTTGAGTTAATCATCCTCATATGGAATAAGGCAGAAATGCCAGGTTTACGGGATACAGTAATCATTTGCCCAATTTATAAGAAGGGGGACAAGCACAACTGCAGCAGCTACCGAGGTATATCATTGCTGTGTGTTACGTATAAAATATTCACAAACATCCTACAACAAAAAATAATAGCATACGAAAACGACATTATCGGAGAGTACCAGGCCGGTTTCAGACTGGGTAGATCCATCGTGTACCAAATTTTCACAACACGACAAATACTGGAAAAAGTATGGGAATGCAACATACCAATATATCAACTATTCATTGACTTCATGGAGGCATATGAAAGCATAGAACGAAACAGCTTGTATAATATTATGGAAGAACTAGACATTCCGAGTAAATTAATTAGCATAACAAGAATGACCATGGAAAACTCCAGAGCTGCGGTGAGGATATAGAATAGAATGTCCCCGATGTTCACAACATCCAAAGGGGATGGGCTTGCCCCAGTACTGGAAAAAGTAATTAGAGAAGCAACAGACAATACCGGTGGCACCATTATAAACAAGTCAGTCACAACAAGTGATCGGATATGCAGATGATATTAACCTGATAGCAAAATTGGAAAGAGAAATTAAAGACATCTACAGGGAAATAGAAACACAACTCAAAGGATAGGACTACAGATCAACGAACAGAAGACAATGATGTTAACAGTAAAACCTCCAAAAAGAATAGGTGAAAATTTTAGCATAGAGGACAAAAATTTTCAAGTAGTATTCAAGTACCTGGGAGCTCAAATAAATAATGAAAACAAGATTATACCTACAAGAAATTCAACTACGTGATACAGCCGGGAACAGAACATATTTCTCATTGATGTAAATCTTTAAAGCATCATATGTAACAAGGATTACCAAATTAAAGATATGCAAAACTATAATAAGACCGGTGGTAACATACAGATGTCAGACATGGACAATGACCAAAGAGGCAGAAGAAACATTACGAAGCTTTGAAAAACGAATACTACAAAGAATTTTCAGTCCAATACAAGATGGCCTGTGGTGAATAAGGTACAATTTTGAATTGGGACAACTGTATAAGGAAGCAAACATAGTAGAATTTGCTAAACTGTTCAGACTGAAATGGACGTAGAAAGAATGGACGATCATCAAGGAGAAATGGAAGGCAGAAGAACACGAAGCCATCCAAGACAAAGATGGTCCAATAACATAAAAGAGGATGCACAGCAATTACTTAACACCCAAAACTGGAAGATTAGTGCAGAGAACTGGGAAGAGTAGAGGTGAAAAATAAGGGAAGCCCCAAACCACATGGGACTGTAGTGCCATGGAGAAAGAGAGAATAGGAAAACATGGGGAAAAGGAAGAAAATAACAAAGGTACAAGATTAACTGAGTTTTTTATTGATATTGACCGGTTGTTTCAAATACATTCTATGAGCACAAAGAAATTTACAAAATAACAAGGGAAGTACCACAACGAATGAACAATCAAGGACAATGTAATTGTAATGCGACAAAATACAATTATTGATGTGAAAGTCAGAAGCAGGTATTAACTACTGGAAGTTACATTGAAACAGAGAGTGAATGATCAAATTACAATAAGAATTAAGAAACCAGATATCAAAGAGAAAACAAGAATATATAAATTAAGAGAATCTGCGACAAAAGGTAAGTATGTCGAACTAACAAAGAAAGAATTTGAAAAAACGACAAAATAAAAAGAAATTTGAATTTGGACGAATTATGGGGATAGTTCAAAGAAATAATAAAATAAAGCGCAAAAAACATGTGGATATACTAGAATTAATAAACATAAAAAGCAAACACATTGGTGGATGAAAACATTAAGAAAGAAATCAATGAAAAAATAAATCAGTGAAATATATACCTACAGAAAAAGGAACAACTGACATATACATATTATAAGAACACAAAGAAACAAGGTCAAAATGGTTAAAGAAGCAAATCAACAATCATAGAAGAAATTTGGAGACAAAATGCAAGAAAATAGTAGACAATCAAAAATTATTTTATAAAATATTGAAGAATATGAGAAGCAGGAAGCAATACAATTAATGCAGATAACGGACGAAAACGGAACAATGGAACTGAAGAAGATGAATGCAACATTTTTATGCTAACTGCTAAATGACTTAACAGTGCACAAAAGTAAGAATTAGAAAGCAGGAAAAAAAATCATTAAAGATCAAAATGGATAGGAAAAGTAAAAATCAATATGCAAGATTTAGAATGGCCCTAGTTAAGTAAAGAAAGGGGATGTGACTAAAAAAATGTGACTAAAATAGAGGCTTCTGGATATTTCAAATTTAGCACGGAGGAATAAATATATACCCAAAGACTGGAAAACTGCCATAATCCTCCCAATACGTAAATGGAGACACAATAGAGTACAGCAACTACAGGGGTATATAAATCTTGTGTATGGCACTAAAAGTGTATGAAATTAACTGGAAAAAAAACTTGGAGAAGTGGTAGAACCAAAGCTAGCAGATATACAAATATATACAATATTCGAAGTAATGAGCAACACCCTTATTTTAATTTTTGAATATAAATTGTTTAATGTTAGTGAAAAAGCTAAAAAATACAGATTATAATTACCAGTGCCCCCTATGTATAGGCCCATCAAAAATATTTTTTGGCTCTTCCGACGAGGTTAAATAATTTTTAAAGACTGCTTATTTTTTCAGAAATTGGAACTAAGTGGCTTGCATTCATTAGAAGTTGAAGTCTGGGTGCTTCAAACATCAGACAATTTGGACACTCGTTCTGTAATATCACTTTTACTTAAATTAGTGACACTCTGAGATTTACGTTTTTAAATTATCTTATAAATTGATTTAAACTAAACAAATTAATGTTATAATAAATGCAGTCGACAATAGTTGACACAAACTAACCTATAATTGCAAAATGCCGCATTTAAAAGTATCTGGGAAGACATTAGCGAAACCCTCTTTGCCGGTATGTTATTTCCAAATAGATGTATTTTTGTTTTATTTTAGATCTTACGTTAATACCGCACTAATTTGAACTGATGGACAAAATTCAGAACATTTATTAAAATATTTTAGGAGAACCAATAAAGGAAACTCAAGCCCTCAATTTAAAAAAAAATTTTTTTTTGGCTGTTTTTAAAAATTGTTTTTCCTCGTCGGAGGAGTCAAAAAATATTTAGAAAGTGCCTATATCTAGGAGGTACCATCATTACAATCTTTCCACAAATAATTTTTCTAATATTTCAAATAAGCGAGATATCAAGTTGATTAGTCTTAGCAGGTTCACCCTGTATAAGCTTTCCTTTGTATTTCTAGTAATGGATCTGATCCACAAATTTACAAGACATTTTAAAATCGAGCAAATCTTAATTACATATGATATTGATGTAAATAACAGAATTAATTAGTATTCTTTTCAAGCATACCTACAAATGCCGATACAGTGAAATCCGGTTATAATGAACTTCAAGGGACTGTAAAAATTGGTTCGTTATAGCCGTGTGTGAGTTATCATAAACTTACTTTATTATCCATAATCGTCTACATTTGTACAATAAATATAGAAACATTTATGTAAGAACGATAAACACGTATTAATAGATATTTATTTTAAAAAATCGGATATTTCTGTCTGCTTAGTATTACTAGCTGAATAAAGTTTGTCGATGTAAGCATCTACTTCGGCAAAACTATTTAATATACTATCCGGGATATTAAGCGATTGCAGAAAATAGCGGATATCATTTGTTTTCTTAATTGCCTCTTGTACTGTTGGAATAGCAAGATCGTTCCCTGGAACCGATTCGTCGTCATCTGCTAATTTCTTCGACTTGCTTATTTTTGGTTTCTCGAATAATGTCCTCGTTGCTTAAAATTTCTGTAGTTGCAATATTTTCGTCCACAAGTATGTAAGCTTCAAGGTCACAATCCTGAAATCTGCCCATATCAATCGTTAAAATAAAGGCAGGCGAGTCTTCATTTTCTTTGTTACGTTGTTTATTCAACCACTCGGACAAGGGCAACTCGTCATCTGAATCATATTCTTATACTTGTTCTGTATTAAAAGATTCCCCATGTCTGAAGCAATTAGCTATCGTGTCTGTCGTTACCTTTTGCCAGGCTTTATGAACAAAATTTATAGCATCTAGCAAATTTACGTGTTGATCTTGTCCTTCATCAATGCGGTTAATTATTCGTAAAAGAAGAAATTGTCTGTAGTAACTTTTTAGGGAATGTATAACACCCTGATCCATGGGTTGAAGTTTTGAGCTTGTATTTGGAGGCATAAAAACCAATTTAATAAACTGCAAATATTGGACATCCGGATGTACAGGGCAAATATCAACAAGTAATAAGACGTTTCGGTTTTTCTGACGCAATTCAGTTGTAAAAAGGTTCGACGTCATCCAGGCCTTCTTGTTCGCTTTGTAATTAACTGGAAGGCGTTTCATATTTTTAAAACGGCGTGGATTTTTTGCCTTGCCAATCACGAGTAATTTCCTTTTTTCGGTACCAGTTAAATTTGCACATATAATACTGTGATCCGTTCCTTAGATAACTTTCCTCCAATGCACCGCTCTCCCTTGAATTTTAGTATCTTGTCGGGTGTAAGTTTGTAAAACAAGCCCGTTTCATTTGCGTTAAATATATGTATCGTCGTCGCTAAAGTTTTCCCTGATTTTCGGCCATACATTTTGCAGCCAGTTTTCCACAGTATCCATGTTCACACTCGCAGCTTCTCCTGTAATTTTTTCACTACAAATATTGTTTTTTTTCTTGAATCTTTCGACCCAACTTCTACTGAAAGAAAATTCTTGCCCATTATTTAACTGCGTCCCCAACTCATCTGCTTTTCTGTTTAAAATAGCACCACTAATAGTAACGTTGGCCATGCTTTGCTGTGTAAATCACTTTAAAAGGGCGTTATCAATATTTTCGTGAACTGATTTAAGCAATTTTTTAATAGACGAATTTTTCCTTTCAAATGCTTCAATAATTTTTGTTTTGTCTTTCCATATAGTAGCAACCGTCGATTTGCTAATACTACGTTCACGGCATTCTTCACTTTGTTTTTTACTGTGGTTGAGTTCCTGTAGAATATCGTATTTTGTTTTTGAAGTGAACGACAATCGCGATTTTTTTGAACCCTCCATTGCACAACCGTCTTCTCTGAATACTCAATTAAACCTACAAACTTCCGTCATCAATTCGTACAATCTGCATTCCTTACACTATCTGCTTACCTAAACAATTCACTAGCCATAATAGATTTGGGACTTCACACGAGTTCTTGCAAGCAGGTTCGCTATAAAAGGAAACTTTTTCCGATTTCACATAAAAAAATTGACCGTTATAAGTGAAAGTTCGTTATATGCGGGTTCGGTATAACAGAAAATTTATAGCATTATTGTAATGGGGATTTTGGCGGGACTTTTAATTTAGTTCGTTACAACCGGTGGATCGTTACAAGCGGGTTCGGTATAAGCGGTCTCTACTGTATTTTGTAAATGTATGACATTCCAATTATAAAATTATCAGTTCACACATCATATTTTCATTATTTTATGAAAGTCTTTTTTCAATACTTGTTTTGCTTGCGTATCGTATACTTTCTAACTAGTTATTTTTCTAAGACAAATCTTAGATGTCTCTTTAAATGTGTAAAAAAAATTTCTGATTATTAATACAAATTCATGAGAGAGACCAAGCCTGAATATTAGTAAAAAATTCAAGAGATTACGAGCTTTCATATATAGTTTATATTTTCAAAAACATAATTCTCTATAATGAGGTCTCAATCATCTTAAAAAGCATTTTTCATATAAGTTTTAACTTAGAGACTACATGTTTAACTAAATTATTACTTATTACCAATACCCACTCCAATAAAAAAACTATATATAAAGAATTTGCAGATGAAGTTCAAGCAATGGAATCATTGACCATTTGTTTTAAATTTAAATAGTACAGTCCTGGTATTGGTATTTTTCAAATAAACCTTTTCAACAACAATTAAAATTAACAGTTTGATAAAGTATGCCATTCGTGGGGAACCATAGCCTTTTTTTTGGGAACTTGGTGCAGCAGTAGTTCTGTTGGCATTTTCTATAATTAAATCATACTCTCAAAGTTAATTATGTATCTTCTATCAGTTTATTATTTTTGTATTTGGCTGCGTTTATATAGCTAGCAAATAATTGCAGTGCTAAAATAAAAGGTTAAACTCATCTAATCATTTCAAGCAGCTGTACATTTTTCTGATATAAATCCAATACCCACAGCCCCAATAAATGCTAGTTTTATAAATGGCAACCTCTGCACCGCAAGGCAAACAAGGAAGATTAAAAAGGGATCATAAGTTTCTCTGAGAATGACTCATATAATTTAACCTTGCATTTTACTCTCTCTCTCTCTCTCTCTCTCTCTCATAACAAATGAAGGGCATGTGTTAAAAGACATTACCAGTTAGTGCTCTGAAAGCTTCTTAAATTAAAATGTAAGTTTCATAACTATATTCACTTTGTTGATATGATCTGCGTAGTACATAAGCAACATATTCGCAGCATGTTTTTTTTTATAAATTTAAAAAGCTGTCATTGACTCCATTTGCTTCGCTTCACATTTCTGTACAACTTACTTGAGATTTGTTACAAACCCCAACATTACAAAGGATTTATTCAGATTTTGCTAATCTTAAGACATGCAAAATGACTTCATCCACGGTTTGATTGTTAAGAAGAGACTTCACTGCTTCATCATCAATAACGACTGTAAAAAGCAGCTTTGCATTTTCTCGCATTCGACCAATATAGTCAAAGTCTTCCTCAGACGCAGGTTTATGTCCACAACGTCTAATAACTGAATCCAGTAGTTTGTCAACAGGTGCATCAGGCCAACCAAAAGCTTCCAAAGTCGCTTCATCTACCAACAGAGTAAGAAGTTCTTTAACTGAATCTGTTAGTGTCAGTTCATTCCAAATGGTAGTTTCAGTTAAATTCTTATTTCCATTTTTAGCAGCATCTGAGGCGGCATTTAATAGCTGCTGTTGAAGTTTCTTTTTCTCTGCACCTGCCAAAATATCCTCTAAAACATCACGATGCTTCGCACGCATGTGACGTAAAAGACAATCCTGACGAATAAATGCCCGTCCACATTCATCACAACTGCAAGGTTGTTCTTTTCGATGGGTTAACATATGTAACTTCAAAGATGACTTCACAGCAAAACACTTATGACATATCTCACATTCATATGCTAGAACAGAAAAAAAAAACAATGCCATATTTTACAGCCAAAAAAAATTGGACAATACTTACGTTTAAGTCCAGAGTGCAGCATGATATGACGTGCTAGGTCTTCTTTGCGGAAGAAAGTTTTGTCGCACTGATCGCATTCCATTGGCTTTGCTCCTTCATGTACAAATTTAATATGCATTGTAAGACGAGCCCGGCGGTTAAAAGCCCGGTTGCAATGTGCACAGGTGTATGCATTTTCTCCTGTGTGGTGGAAGATGTGGGCACGTAGTTGGGCCGCTTGAATAAATGTTTTTCCACAAAACTGACATGCATGTGGCTTTTCACCTGTATGGGTACGCACGTGTCTATTCAATGTTTCTTTAGCAGCAAATCTGTTGGAACACTGTAATGACAAAATTTTGTTCAGAGAAATAAAAGTACTTTGCAAAGTACGTGGTACAATAACTTTAAATTTGCTAGGTTTGTATAGATTATTGTATAATAATAATTGTAATGATTTAAAATTAAAATACTTAAAATTCAAATCTTACAATAAAACTTATACCATCACAGCAACATTAATTTATATTCAACATGATTCAGGTTTGATGTGCATTTTCAATTAAAGAGTTCCATATAAATAATTTCTTATTTCACATACTAATTCAAATAAGAAAAAAACGATAAACAAAAGAAAATACAAAACATATATCATGAATATATAGAAGTGTAAAATCATATGAACAAAGTTTATATAGTACTTGATTTATTTCAAATGCAAAATAATATATGAATTTTTATTAATATATAAATAAAATGCTAGCCTTGATTTTGATACGGTTAGCGTTAGGCAAGTGATGACACATAACTTCTAATCGTAACAACACAAACACATGCAAGCATTAAAAAATAAATTTAGGAAACACATATAATTAATCTTAAAGAGTAGCAGGTAATTATGTTATAAACATAAATAAAACCACACCCAGTACTGCCCACATAATTACTGTATTAACTATGATTACAGGAAAAAAAGGAATATTACATTGCAGAAATGGCATTAATTTAAAATGAGAATGAAATGGTATAGTTTAATAATTGTTCCAGTACCTACTAAAAATTATTAAATATAGGAATGTAATTTAATAGCAAATTTTATAGTTAGTATATTACAATTTCTTTCACAACGCATAGGTGTAAATAAATGTTTAAAAAATAAATTTCTATTGTGTTTTATTATCTGACAATAGAAACTGAATTTGTTTCGGTGTACTGCGCATGATAC
>JABXWE010026466.1:0-14758 GCA_014611495.1 Limonius californicus
CAGGCACCCCAACATGTGCAGGACTCCACGTTTCGAACCCAATCTCACCAATCTTTCCATCAATAATCATCCAATCCCCCTCTCAAACCAAGCAAAATACCTTGGAATCACATTTTCTCAAACATGCTCTCTATTACCAGACCTCCGAGAAACCCACAAAAAAGTTCGCAACCGATCCAATTTACTCCGTCGTATCCAAGGACGCTTTCAAGGTTGCAATTCACGCACTCTCCACCATACTTACAACTCCTTCATCCGCCTCATAATCGAATACCGTGCCCCCATCTACGTCTCCCTCCCGCCCCGTGCCCTAGAGCACATCCGCCAATGTGAACGATAGATTTTCCGTCGAATTTTCCGGTTAGACTTCCGATACCCCAGCATACTAATTCATGAAAACCCAGGCATCACTGCTATCTGCCGCCGCCTCCAAAAACGTCAAAAGTCCTACATCACTCACACCCTCAACGGCAATAACCCCTTAGCCGGAGCGACCCTCCGAATTTCTCCCAGACGCCACAACCGAATTCCCAGAAAACCCCGCAGGAAACTGAAACACCCCCCACAGCCCTCTTATCTAGTCTGTATCCAGATCTCCAAGACGACCTACTCGACCTTGTCGAAAACACCCCCCTCTCAATGCGGTGAGCATTGTTAAAACTCACAGTCCATACTACACCACCTCTTATTTAATTTACAGATACCATCCCAATGCAGAAACCACAGAAGCAAGAACTCAACTCACACGCCCAGAAGCAGCAGCAAGAACCAACAAGAAGGAAGGAAGGAAGCCCAGGGTTGAAGAGGACCAAATCCTACAACGGCCCACCCACACAGGACATCATTAATAACTAATTGAAATGTAATATCTCAATTTTTTTGTTAATAAACGTAACTTACTCCATTCCAAGCTGACCTTTCATCCGGAACTTGCAGATCCATCTAAAAAAAAGTCGAATATGTTTCCATAGCGAATGATTCTCGCACATGAACTGCTTGCACAAGATTTTGCACAAAGACGATAATACTGCCACTGGGTTTTAAACAATATCTATAGCGATGATTTATTGAGTGAAACCATCTTCTCGGACGAGATTTGGTTCCACCTATCTGAATACGTTAATTCCCAACATATGAGAATGTGTAGCACAGGAAAATCCCCTTAATTTTCACTGAACCATTATTCTAACCACAGAAAGTTGTAGTTTGGATAGACTTTAGTAAGAGAAGATTGGTAGGGCCCATTATTTAATGGTACGAGGGCAGCCTTTTAAGTTTTTACAAACGACCACTAGGTGGTGCTATTGAGATGTGTCATTACTATTTTAGTAAAATTTGACATTTTTTATTGTGATACAGTTGCAGCTTAGAAATTGACCCTGTAGTTTGTTTACAGTGAGCGTTTAAACAAAGCAATTTTGTGAAAAAATGGAAATTTCACGTGAAGGTTTTCGTGGAATGATTTTTTATGATGTTAGTAAAGGCCGAACTCAACAACAATGCATAGAATCGCTTCGTTCAACTTTTGGTAATGAAACACCATCAGAAAAGACTGTTGACAATTAGTTTGCAGAATTTCGTCGTGGTCGTGCGTCCGTCAGTGTGAAGGTCAACCAAAATCGGTTGATATTTCAAAAAACATCGGTGCTGTGCGCAATATGATAGAAGAAGATGGGCTTGTAAGTTACAATGAGATTCTTAGACATATCTAAGACTGCAGTTCATTCGATTTTGCATTATTATTTAGCTGTGAAAAAAATCTGGATTCTGCATAATTTGACCCAAGCTCAAAAAAAGGCTCGTATTAATTGGTGTAAGGGAATGCTCAAACAATTCGACCGAGGAACTGCAAAATCCATATACAACATCGCAACAGGTGACGAAACTTGGATATATTCATATGAACCGGAAACTAAGCAAAAATCCACTGTTTGGGTGTTCCAAGATTAACCGAATCCCACAAAAGTTGTTCGTTGACGAAGCACTTCCAAGAAAATGATCGCTTGTTTCTTCGGTTGTACTGGACATGTAGCAACCATATCTTTAGAGGATTGAAGAACAGTTAACGCTGAATGGTATACAACAATTCGTTTGCCAGAAGTCATCGACGAAATCAGGAAACACAACCGAAAACGTCGCATCATTCTTCATCATGACAATGCTAGCTCTTACACAGCACGTCAAACAATTGATTATTTGAAGGAGAAAAACATCGACTTAATCTCTCATTGCCCGTATTCACTTGATTTATCGCGTAACGACTTGTTTTTTGTTCCCGAATATCAACAAAAAATGTGTGGACAGCGATTTTCATCACCTCAAGAAGTTGTTGAAGCCTTCAAAAACCATGTTTTTGAGATACCAACTTCAGAGTAGAAAAAATGTTTCGAGACTTGGTTTGAACACGTAGAAAAATGTATAAATCTTGAAGGCAAATATTTTGAAAAGCAATAAACCAGTGTTTTCCTAAAAGTTCTCATAGTTTTTATAATAACTTGAAAGGCTGCCCTCGTACACTGACAGCGGCTAGATATCGAGAAGTAATTCGGCTCGCATTAATACTTCAGCTGCAAAATGACAAGTTGCGATATGGTTATTTCCAACAGGACGGTGCAACGGCCCATGTAGCGTGAGAAACTTTAAATCACCTTAGTGACTTTTTAGAAGAACCAGTAATTAGCAGAAAAAGTCTTAACATATGACCTCCAAGATCGTATGACTTAACACCTCTAGATTTTTTTAGGGGGACCCCACCAGAAAAATTCGATTTTCACTTACCCAAAGAATTATAGAAAAGTGTGAGGAAATAAACAACTCTCCACAGATTTTACAAAATATTAACAATGGTGTAAGTAGAACTTGCCCTTGCACCTCATAAGCCTTAATTAGTCTAAATACTTAAATAATAAATATCTTAATTTGTTTACTTTTCAAAACACGTTTTATTACACACACACACACACACATATTATATATATATATATATATATATATATATACTTCGTTGTTCTTAGTCCGCTGTTTCTTAGACCATCATTTCACTAGTGGAATTTTCATATAGCTCTCAAAACAGAAGCAACCAACACGAGAGACGTTGTTTGCATTTTATCCGCATAAATTACAGCGGAAGTAATTTAGTATCGGCCAAGATTAAATATTCATATTCATCGCGTTTTAATTAAATTGCTAATGTTTAATTACAAAGCCAAGCCAAATTAAAAACAGCATTGAATTGTGAATCAATGAATCAATCTGGAAGTAGGTTTATAGAAGGCAGATATTCTCATTATCTTGTTACTTGCAAACAGTCGCTAACAGCAGGGGAGGACTTCGTGTAAATGTTACAATGTTTTAACGATCATCTGCACTGTACGATTACACTAAGTGTGAATTTGATGTAATCAAGAATTTAATGCTCAAGCATTAAGGTTTATTTCCCGAGTATAGTTTTCAAACCGATAAAATTAGAAAAGATACAACCTGGCCTCAAAACCATTTAATTTTTATATAAAATCTCCCTTTTTAAACTGATCCACCCTAGATATTAGGAGAATAAAACGAAATATGGAATTAAAAATGACCTATTGACCCATTCACCCCAGTCTACAAAATGGAATTGATTATCCGCTTATTTTGTTATCTTATTCTGATGTTATTGTTACTTTAATCAATAAAAGTTTAGTTCAACGTTTTGATTTTCAACCATGCTTGATACGTTGTCGCCAAAAGAAATATAAATTATTGCCACTTATGTAGCTGAAAATCAATGTGCAAGAAGAATATATAGTTTTTTACCGAATCGCGTGCTTGTAAACATGATTAAGTATTTCAATGAATGAACTCCAAAATGTAAATAATCGGGAAACTATCCAACTTACATTTTCTTTTTGATACTCAGTAGTACTTGTTTGGCGTTTTAATTTGATGTAATATAATGTCCATGTCGCTATATAATGTTTTTATGGTAGGGTAGTTAGGGATGAAGATACAAATAGTAATTTAGTTGGTTGAGTTAGTTACAAATATCTTATTTTGTTCTTCGGATATTTATGGTGTATCGTTTTACAAAGGACACCACGTATTCGTATAGTTGTTGATATAGAGCTTAGCAATCTAAACACTGCAACGCTGTTACTTTCAGTCATCTTTTTTATAACTCAATAAACCTGAGCTGGCGGTTCACCTAAAAACGAGGTACTCAAAATAGTCTCCAATTTACGGTTAAGTTAGCTACAAGTAAAAACCCGTTGTAAGCTATAAATTGACAGTATATCCATTTTTGGAAGAATATTGCCGTTACTGTTTGAATTTATGAATTTTAAACACTTTTAGATTTTTAGCACATGGAATACCAAGATTCTAATTGCGATTTACTGCCGTTATTCCGCTTTATTACGAAATCTTTCTGAACTAGTACATGTTTATTTATATTATATAGTTACACAGTAAAATCAACGAATAATAAAAAGGATCGAAGATTACTTTTCTTCTTCTAAGCATTCATCAACATAATCGTCGAAATCATCTAAGAACTCGGAATCCAGTCCCAGCACTTTGTAGGGGTTCTTGGCAAGCCTCCGGTCTCTCAAATACTGCATCCGGTCTTCTCGCGTATACAAGCTCCTCCGGTAACAATTGCCAAGGAACAGGTAATTTACCAAGTAAGCACTCATGTGCGGAGCACTCATGGCGCCAACAATAATGAAGAACGCGGGCAGGATTTCAAACCACATGACCGTTGATTCCAAAGGTTTAGATCTAGAAAATCAAGACAATGAAGTAAATGAGTTTTGCACATAGTTAGTTAAATTGATAATATCAAATTGTCATTCTGTTGGATATATTAGTTTATATAGAAAACCCGTTACGGTTTTTAATAAACTATACTGAACGTAAGTTTACTGTAATTAAGGAACTATTAAAGTGACTCAAATGAAGCTAAAATTAGCGTGTTCTATTGTACCGTAGTTACATTAATAAGCGACCTTTCTACGTGGAGTTTCTTTAATTGTGGACACTATACCTGGGATTGAAATAAGGTGACCAAAGTATCGAAAAAAGCATAGGAACTGTTGATAAGAAAATGCCAAAAGTAGTGCAAAAATACGGTAAAATCAGTTTACTTTTACGACTTATGTGGAATTATTATATATAATTTTGGGAAACTTTTTCAGCTTATTATAAACCGCATACCTTTAAGAACATAATGCGCACGAGTCCAATATCAAGGTTTAGCTGATTTTCTTACCAACAGAACAATGCTAAGACTTGGTTACCAATTTATTTAGTAGTATGTTATGCTTATTGCCTTTTACATTGGCCGCGGTTCGCTTGCCAGCGTTCAGGTAGACGGCCCTAAGACCCGTGGCAGATAAGGAAACGAATGCAGATGTAAAAAGTTACGTCTATTTTGTGGTTGCCAGGTCGCATTAGAATCTCTTTAAATTAACTTTATAATAACGTTTACGAATTTATTCTATATAATTTCTAATGGTAAAGAATATTGAATATTAATATATTTAGTAATATTATCCATACAGCCACAGATATTTCAGAGATCAATCCGCAATGCGGAACAGCCCAAGGCTAATGAGGAACTGGCACATCCGGCAAGCTTAGCTTTTCTACCTTACAGTAAAGGCACTACTGATAAGATTGGGCATGTTCTTAGAAGGTACAGCATAAAGACAGTCTTTAGGACCAATGAAACTTTGGGAAACGGTTTCAGATCCGCAAAGAATCATATATAAAATTTAAAATCAGCCGGGATCTACAATATCTCTTGCTCCTGTGGCTCAAACTACATTGGACAAACTGGTCGTTCCATTGAGTTAAGATTGCGAAAGCACAAAGGTGATTGCAAACACCAACGCATAACAAAATCTGCGGTAGCTGAACATACTGGTTTATCTCACGATCTCAAGATCACGCTCCACTGGGCCTGTCTTTGCTCAACGGTGACGGCCAACCAGAACTCGTTCTGCTCTACTGGCTCAGAAAGGTTTAAATACTGTAACGTTCCGATTTTGTACGCCTTGTTTTGCTTTAGATTTTCATTTTCGCAATTTGGGTTGCATAAATTTTGAATATTATTGGGATTAGTTGAATTTCGAACTCGTAACTTTTCGACGTGCATTCGTTTAGCTTTTACTTGTTGGATGGTATGCTACGCGGATCGGGGGTTAGTTGAGAAATCCTCGTGGTAATGCACGCAACTCCGGTTGTATTTAGCTGTTGTAAGCTAGGGATAGATCTCCCAATTTATCACCGTAGTTGTTCGAGGAATTTATCGTATGCCGTCCGTTCCTTGGGATTGGATGCCCTCTTTGGAGGAACACTACGGCGTGTATGAGAATTAATTTTCCTAGGGTTTTTTATTGCCCTTGTTAGTCAGTAGTATTGTTGTTGCCAACTAGGCGTTACAGGTTTTTGGCGCCCAACGTGGGTCCCGAGTGGTTTGCTTGAGTGGACATCCCGTAATTAAGGTTCGACACAGTGGAAAAATTCTACGTTCCGCAAGTTGGTCCGATTGATACGCAGACATCGGCGAGTTACCTTGGGACGGTTTTTCCAAAACCGAGCAGACGCGCTTGGGGCCATTGATAAGGACACCTGGAACTTACCGGTGATTTTTTTGTCCTGGCAAACAAAATACATCAAGATCAAATCCTTGAACGCCCCAAGGTTTGAATAATCTAAGCATACGGCCCTGTCTAGGCAGGCAGGGCCTACGAATAAATATTGCTCAAACTTTTAGAGCAAATGCTTGTAAAAGCAGACAAGCTACAGGTCGGCCCTTGCCTGATAATGATAATGCTAGGTGTGGTTCCCAAATGACGACGGAGTCTAAGCCGAAAGTAAATTGTAATATTGACAATGCTATATATCCTTAAATATATTTAAATGCCCTTCAACTCCTTTAATATGGTTTCACGTATAAAGAGCGTTTATGGAGCAAATGCAAGGCCGCGCCTACATGTTTGGATGCAAGCGTGCATATTTCTATTTAATTAACTAATGCATCTTCTATTATATTAAAAGTTGAGTTTTATATCTCAAAAAAAAGACACAATGTAAGTTCCAAGGTTTAGCCCGGTCTTTTGGAAAATCAAGTGTATAACAATTTTTGGAGGGCTACAATTTAGATTTGTGTATTTACGTAATTACAAGAGAAATAATTCAATTCCTCTCAAAGTTTTTAATTTAATAGCAAAAAAATCTGCCATACTCTTTAATAACGCATTATCGATATACTTAAATATATAGCTTAAAAATTCAAAGTTATCGTTAAATGTTTTCAGTGGGTTAAATTGCTAACTAACAGACGATAATAATTAATCTAATATTCTACGAAAAGTTAATTCAATTTGCCGGATGTTAGACTTATATCTATGTTTAGTTCTAACACACTCGTTAATTTCAACAAGCGTGTTTTACGTACGAAAACAAAATATCTAAATAATCTTGATTGGTGTTCCTCCGAGTATTTATTTCAAATAAAATATTGTACCAAATAATTGTAGACTATGGATATCTATCCAATTTTGAAATATTAATAAAACAATTCGATTGCCGTAAACAGTCAAAGTTAATAGATGGTTTTAGGTCGGACTCCTAAACAAGTCATCGTATGTACTTTCAAGAAAGACAGAGTATTGAATCAAAAATGGTGGACTGAAACACTATTCCAAAGTAGCTATGGGCGATAGTGCAATTCACAGCTAAACTCACTGAATATGCGCAGACTAACTTAATTATTGACAAATAACTCGGGTATTCCATATAAAGCATAAATGATATTACAAGCATTCCTGATTTTTAGAATTTTAAAATATTTCTAAATGTCTGTATTTTATTAATGCATTAGAAATACAAATGCTTTTCAGGTACATGTTTATTACACGCATTTACTAGCTACAGTATGAGCTAGAAATCATAACTTCCTCTACTTTTTCACAAATTTGCTTCTTTTAATCAAAATGTAATACATATAAGGTTTACCAAACCGTCAGTTCAAGCTGATTATACCCATGTATAAGTTATTTTTAATGATATGGATGAGTTAAATAATTTAATTATGTTGTTTACGACGAAAACGTTAAAACACAGCCCTAAATAATATTATTATTTGTAGATAGTTAAATCATTTAGATTTCTTCTACAAGCTTTTACTTAGTCGCTTTTCTCTACGGTTACAATTATCTGCCAGTCTAATAAACACTTTGTTATGTGTAATAGTTGTAAGCACTATGCAATGTTTATAATAATGCTTTATTGCATCGTCTGCTTCATACTCCGTTTGTTAAGTAAAATAAAGCCACATACAATAAATAAAGCAAGCGAATGTACGCTATTTGTGGCTTGTATTTTAAAGCACCACACAGGTTGACGACATCTCAAAACGCGAGGCTCTGGAGCATTTTAAATTGGATATTTGGCGTGCGATAGTTTCTTAATTTATAATTTATTAACTACTTAGATTTCAGAGGTAATATCTGGAAAGGATAATTGTTTAATATAAACCAGTTTTAAAAATTTTATGAAAATGTCTGCAAATTCCCTATTACTGTACAATATAAGAAAAGTGGAATATGTTTTACGATTCTCATTTTATAAGTAACTAGAATTCAGAAAAACAAAAATGTACCCTAAAACTAACTTACAATGATCAAATACAAATAATTTCTAAAATACTACATGTTTGCGTTGAAAATACCTCGGTGCCATATTTTTATCATGCATGGGTCGATGCTTATGTTTGACATCACTAGAACTTGTTTACAATTATTACAAAATCAACAGTATCAATAAGTATTAGACTCGTATTTACTCTTTTTTGCCAAATGTTAATTGTCTCTAAAAGTTGCATACATCAATAAAAAAACATATTCATTGTTGGTAGGTCGAAAAATAACAAAATAATCAAAGCATCTTATTTTCACTTTAAAAGCTTCCATTTCAAATTAATGATATTATATAACAGATATAAGAATATTAGTAGTTTAGCATTAAATTAACTGTATCTACGAAAATCCATTTCTAGGTCACTTGCTTATACCATCACTTCATTTGCTCGTCAACGATTGCTTGATTGCTCACTGAAAGCGATGCTCCCAAAGACGGTTGCTTGACAGCCAACTTATACATTAAATACCAAGAAATAATATTTTATTTTGGGAGTAACTAATCGTTGTGGTGTAGTGTGGCGTAGCGCGGCGTGGCGTGTGCGTGGCGTGGAGTGGTGTAGCGTGGTTTGACGTGACGTGGCGTGACATAGGGTGGCGTGGAGTGACGTGGGATGGCCTGGTGTGGCGTGGAGTGGCTTGGAGTGACGTGGCGTGGCGTTGCGTGGCGTGGCGTGGAGTGGCGTGGCGTGGCGTAGTGTGACGTGGCGTGGCGTGGTGTAGTGTAGTGTGACGTGGCGTGGCTTGGTGTGGCATGGCGAGTATAGAAACCCAAGCAAACGACAGGCAAGCAGACAGTAGCGAGCAAACAGATGCGAGGAAGTGGGCTGACGCCCAAGATTCCAACTGGTATTAATTGATAAAAATTATCTTACGTGTGGACAGTCAACGGAAATACATGTCAACGCTGTTGACGGTTAATTAATATCTTACATAGTTGGTCACCCTAAATATCATTGACATATTCCGGTGTTAGTTTTATTGGTGTCAATCTAATATTCAATCCATCGTATTCTTTTAAATAAAATAATCGTAGTTGAACTTGTTACAGCAAGAAAGTGAAGTAACCAATTTGGAATTATACTAATTTTTTGTTTATATTGTTATCAGGTTACATAACAATCTAAGGTAGGATCGAGTAGGAGCCGCCTTCATAATTAATATTAGATGTAATTAAAACAAATTATCTTGTAAAGACTCTACCGCTGGGTGGTACGTTTTCCATTTTTAAATTTGGTAGCTAATGTTTATCAGTTTCACAGTATAAGGCAATATCCGTCAATATTAACAGTATTGTATAAATATGCGAAAGCATTGTAAAGTAAGGTCATCTCGTGTAAGGAATATATATTTATTACTGTTTTCTACAACAGATAACGGTCCTTAGTTTTAAAAGAAGGAATTCTAATTCCATTGCTCTTCAGTTCTTGCGTTCAAATAATTTGCTATATTTTTAAATCTGAGTTTATATGGGTGTTAAATTTTATAGATATTTTTAATGAAACAGCTTTTTAATATTCTAACGTCATTCTTTTTTAACTCGCATTTTATTGAAGATTTTTTTATGGATGATTCTTTCAAATAGTCATTTTTGATGGAAGTTTTATAAATTTTAAATGGTGTAGCGCTGATAAGAGCGTTTGATCAAGATAGTAATATCATGCACCACTTAACGTACGTCGTACTAAAAATAATGCGCCGAGTGTCTAATATCTTAAAAACGGCTGACAAATTTCAGATTATTATCTCATTTTCATAGCGCTGCCAGGTTTTTCGGAGTTTCCAATTTTCCCTCTGCATCACGCAAAATGTACGTCATTCCAAACACACAACCCCAAAACAATGCGCTGCATACCGTAGTAATAATTCACGCGACCTCGTTTTTATTTATTTAGTAAAAGTGGGCACACCACGGTTAAATTTAAGCATTGGACTTCCTACACGAAAATTTGTAAGGTTTTTGTTTACACACAAGGAAACATCATAAAGGGGCTGATTCAGAAGGTTTAGGTATTTATAAACAAAGCTGTAATTTATATTTTAGAGTGGATGCGGCGCAATGCGTAAGGCGCCTATTTATAATGGCTGATGTTAAAATAAACGGAAAAACCTTTGACAATTATTGTGAGTGTTAAACCGAGATTTCAGTAGATGTTTTAAATATAAATGCTGCACTAATTTGTACGTCTACTCGTCTGACACACACAACCGTCAATAAAATGATGTTCTGATTTAAAAATTGGAAATTTTTGAATTAACGTTACTCTGACACTTAAACTTTTTAAATTACTAATTTTAATAACCTATCATAGAATTAAATCCCTGATTTGGAACAGGTACTCGGCAGATGACTTATTTTCCCATAACGTACAAATTAAAATTGTTGAAATGCTTTTAAGAATTTATTTCAATGTATTATTATTCTGATCATAAAATATTTAAGTTGCATAAAATGTACTTCCATACAAATCCTAGATATCAAAAAACAATCCAACGCCGTAAGGAAAATTGTTTGACATCAACATTGATTAAAACATGAAACTTGGCCAATAAAGAAAGAAATGCATTTCCTATGTGCACCCTCTTTATTTGTATTCTACTGGTAGGTAGCATTTTTAAAAGTTAAATCAGTAAAGAGATCTAAAAGTATCATAAATTCATTATGCATGATCTACCAGTCGGGTCTATAAAAATTTAAAATTTAAAATTGGTCCCACAAGCCTGGGAACAATTTTTTTCTAGACATGGATTTGGTTTGTCAGATACCTAATTTTGATAGCGTAGTATTAATTGAATAGAAATGTGCACCTAATGAAAGTTTTCTTTTAAATATCTCTAAATAATATTGCTTCCTATAATTATAGAAACTTTAGAATTCCAAGATGAACCATTGCACTCAGAGCTTCGACACCCAATCTGATGAGGGACTATAGCGAAAATAGTTTTTATAATAATATATTTTAACCCGACTGTTGACCAATAAGAAATTAAATATGAGCAATCTAGAGCAGAATCATTGCAGGTTTGCGGGCGGCAAAATTGAACTAATAATAGAATTTAGTAATTTCCAAGTTTCATATTGGCAAGGCTTTTTGACATTTATCAAACTGGTAGGTATAAACTTCTTAAGGTTATTTAGATAAAATAACAGGATACGTCACTGACTAACTAACAATTTTTACGTTTAGGTAATTATGCTACCACATTGCAGTGTGAAAACAATTTTTTTTTCCTACTAACATGAGAAAACCTTATTGTTTACCTCATTTGTGTAATGAGAAGTAGTTCATTATTAACCTAGGTAAATAATAATAATTCATTATTTACCTAGGTTAATAAAGATAATGAAAATTATCAAAAAATATGAAAATCACTAGCCGCTGCCTCTCGAAGCTCAGGCGGAGTACAATTTTCCATTTCTAAATCACTGTCGCTTTGTTCGTTAAGATTCTCAGCCATATTTTAATATTTTATTGAAATACTTTTACTTAAAACCTTCCAATTATTTTAGAATAATGACGTTCATTGGAACCCATCAGTTTCAATTGTTTTATTCGTTGCCTTGATAACCGAGCCCCAGGCTACTTAATGTTTCGATATGTTTGAATAATAGGGGAAATGGCTAATTTTAAAATAAAAATAAGATCTTTTGGTGTTAGTTCGGCTATTAGTAGTAAAAAAAATACTATATATACTTCGGTACGCTACGCGCCTCAGGATATAAAATTTCTCGGTAAATAATAGCTCACTTCTCAACCTAGGTATATAATATACTATTACGAATTCCTGCAATCGCCATTACTGATTTTTTGACGGTTGTAACTTAACCAAACTTTATATATATACACCGTGTCCGAAAAGTATAGAATATGTTATATAGTGCATTAAATATACATTTTATGAAAAAATGTTTCAAATAAAACTTGTTTTCTATTTAGTTTTCTATTATAGGGCAATATTTAATTTAATTTTTTTTTGGAATACAAAAGCGCAACGCCTAACATATAATGTTTTTTAAATAGCAAGGTACCCCCATATTATACTCATTTAATAGAGATTTTTTTTTCTTTTCAATGATATAAGACTTTAATGTTCTTAGGTAGGTACTTAAGTACGTTTTGAGAAAAACGTAAAATCGAAAATATGTACTATTAGGTTTATTTTATTTATTAGCACATTACAGTATTAAACTACAGCAGATGTTCAAACTGTGCACCGTTCACAGTTTGGCAATGTCGGTTTTCAAATCCGCTAATAGCATTTGCTGTTATATCTGGTGTGATAGTCCTCATCTCTATTCGAATACGATCTTTTAAGCTCTCAAGGTCCTCCGGCTTATTTATGTAAACTCTATCTTTAAGGTAGCCCTAAAGAAAACAGTCTAGCGGATTTAAATCCCGCGAGCGAGCTGGCCGTTCTATTACACCTCTTCTACCCATCCATCGATTAGCAAAAGCGTCATTGAGAAATTGGCGGACATTAATTCCGAAACGAGGAGGAGCTCCATCCTGATGGAGCCATATTCTGTTATGTGGTATATCAGGATCTGCTTCATTGGGATATAAAACAGCCAAGACGGGAACTAATTCAAATCTTAAAAAATGTAAATAAACGTCTGCTGTTAAAAGTATTTGCGAAATAAATGGTACCAAAATTCCATTTCCAATAATCCCTGCTCAAACATTTATTGTTTGCCGGTACTGAGTGTGTCCTTCCACGTACCAGCTAGGATTTTGTGAGGACCAGTAACGTGTATTTTACTTGTTGATTGCCCCATTCAAACAAAAGGTTGCCTCATCAGTAAGTAAAGTAAGTAAGTAAATCCAAATCCAAATCGTCTACAAACAATTCTTGAACGACGCAGCATTTGTACGGATACCACTTTTCTTTTTTTAGTATCTGGTGAACAGAAGACTTCTTTAATTCATGGTCTCGAGCAATTTGTCGAACAGAAGCATGTGGATTTTCCACGACACTCAGCATTACATTTTCACGTTCTTCATTATTGGCAGCTGTAGGTCTACCCCTTGTTGGCAAATCCTTAACAGAACCAGTTATTTACTTCAAATTTTCGCGCAATTTTACTAACAGTAGACTGAGAGATATGATGTTCACGGTACAAATTGTTAAATAAATAGCAAACTCCTTCCTGTTGTCTTGGTTTGTCCCCATATCCCAACATCATTAAAATTTCAATACGATGTTTCTCAGTTAAACGAACCATTCCAAGTTTATTCCAAAAGTGTGTACTAACGTAAATAGAGATTAACGTTAATTTACAGTTAACTTGGAACTTCACACGAGTTCACGTATCACATTGACATTTGTTGTAGAAATGCAATAGTTTTCATAAATAAAAGCGGTCACAGGTATCTCGATTAATATCGATAGTTTAAATAAATATGTAAGTACATTTTTACGTTTTTCTCAAAACGTACTTATGTACTTACCTAAGGACATTAAAGTCTATACCACTGAAAAGAGAAAAAAAATCTCTATTAAATGAGTATAATATAGGGGTACCTTCCTATTTAAAAAAACATTGCATGTTACGCGTGGCGCTTTTGGTTCCCAAAAAAAACAAAATTAAATATTGCCCTATAATAGAAAACAAGTTTTATTTGAAACATTTTTTCAGAAAATGTATATTTAACGCACTATATAACATATTCCATACTTTTCGGACACGGTGTATATACAGAATACATATATCAGAAATACGTACAAATATTAAATCCCATGGTAGATTCAATATATACAAACTAGAAAAAATATTTCTTTGGCAGTGGGACCCTTAAGATATGAGAAAATAATAATTGAAAATTTGAGCCAAAATTGTTTGAGTACCGCAGGATAATAACAAAAATTTGAGTTCAAAGACCTGTTATGCAAAGGAGAGTAAGATAGAAATGCAAAAAAATTTCTTATCACCTGCCACAAACTAATATTATTAAGTAGGTCAGTAATTTCTATTCAGTTTGTTGTTGAAGCTGGCAAGCAGTGTTTCTACCAAAATGGAAAATTTTACGAACATTGAACTTACTGATGTTGTTCTTATTTACGGGGAAGCTCAA
>JABXWE010026469.1:0-10819 GCA_014611495.1 Limonius californicus
ATAAACGATTATCTAACTAATCTAAACCTATTTCAGACGCCACCGATGAGAAATAAACACCTGACAGGATTACTGTATTTGCTACCAACATAACAATAATTTCTTATGGGGGTAAATTCAAACTAGCCTCAATCATTTACAATCACACTGTATTTTTAATATCGTATTTTTAAGTTATAACGTAATCATCAGATCTCGGATCTTTAAGTAAATATTTATTCGCGGTTATAAATGCTTATTATGCTTTTTTTTAACATAGTCGAGCTTATTTTAGTATTACGTGCATATTCGTGTTTAATGTGCCTTTTTAAAGTGCCTATTTTTAATTTTTATTTTACCAAGCAGCTTTTACCAAGGTTTTTAAGTGCAAGTTTTCGTTCACCTTTTAATTTAATATTGGGGCAAATTCCTAACATCCTTCTTAGTTCTTTATAGCAACCAAATAACATCCTTCAAAGTTGTGAACAAAATTTTAATAGGTGAACATTCAAGTTTGCCTGATAATATCTTGATGGAACCATACCTACCACTTTTTAAATTTGCTCCAACTTTTGTGGATATACGAAGAACATTTTCTGCATATTAACTTGTTCTTAGTGAAAAGCGTCGAATATTTTTACTCCGCGAAATTTAGTAAAGGTTGTAGTGGCATACTGTTTTTCAAATTATACTTAATTTATCTTCTCTTTTTTTCAATTTATATATGTTAGTAGCATAGTATAAGCACAGATATAACCCTTACATCAGTGGTATATAAGCATTAATCATTGTACCTGTATTTTATTCGAAATAAAGTTGCAAAAGTTTCTGAGTTCTTGTAGCTTATTATTTAATAATCAATTAATAATTATCATTTTATAACTAATGATTTTTGTATAAATAGAATTTCACGATTAAACTTTTTAGAACAAAATAGCAATTAGAAAGTTCTATTTATATGTGCTTATAAAAACTTATATGTGCTTATAAAAACTTATATGTGCTTATTCCTGCTTATATGAAGTTATTTATGGAAATCATTGAGGTATATTTCCAAGTTTCTTATGCTTATTTCCAGAATTACCGCTTCAAAAAATCCGAGGTCTATTACTCATTTTATTTTCACGTTACCGTGACACTAGACACCCACACTCAAATAAACAAAGGGTGTGTCATAACAAATTATGTACTGATGATGAATCTCATTCAATTAATTTAATTTAAAATAATTTAAAATTATGTGATAAACTAAAGTGTTTAAAAAAAGCAGTCAAAATGCCAGGGATGAAAGACACAAATATTGTAAAGATAGCTGTGGAAATGACCGATCAGGTCCCACAGCTCATCGAATTCAACCAGAAGCAACCCCTTGCAGGGATTATCCAAGAACTTTGTAATGGGTGGAATCTCACAGACCCTGACCAGTATGCTCTACAATTTAATGAAAATAACAACCGCAATTATATAACTGAAAAGAACCGAAACGAAATCAAAAATGGATCTGTCTTGCGCTTACAATACTCCCCTTCTAAGACTGCCCAGGACATTTTACATAAACTCAATCTGGGCAATCCCGAGGAAAAAGCCCAAGCATTACAAAAACTGTCCAATTTAAGTGCTGACATGACTTTTGCACTCGACTTCATTAACAAACAGGGATTAGCATTGATTATTAGACAAATTGAGGGAGGCAAATGCAAAGGAATAATTCTAGCACACACTCTGCTTTCGTTTGTAGAGCTTATGGAGCACGGGATTGTCTCTTGGGATATTTTAGAGGGAAATTTCATTAGCCGTGTTGCTGGTCTAGTCAATACAACACAGGAATCTCAAGTAACTCAAGCAGCACTCTCTATTTTAGAAAATGTTGTTTTGAACAGCAGTGAGGGCTATGGACAGGTGGAACGTGAAGTACCAATCTCTGCCTTAATAACACATTTACAAGCTGCTCCAGTTGTGCAGCAAAATGCTGTAGCTTTAATAAATGCTCTGCTATTGAAAGCAGATGTGGTGAAACGCCGTGCAGTTGCTTCCACATTAGCATCTAAGCAAGTTAGAACTGCTATTCAGAATAATATACTGCAAACCGGAGCCGCCGAAGGGGCAGAAATGGCACACCAGTTGTATGTTCTCCAGACACTCACTTTGGGACTTCTGGAGCAGCGGATGATGACCAAAATGGATCCACAAGTAAGTTATTAGCTCTGCGTTTTTAAGGCTGTGCTAGATTTGTAATTATTATTGTTTCTTTAAAGTAATGTAGACTGTTTTTTTGTGTACAGCAATCAGAGCACTGCTCATTTTTTTTTAAGTAACTGAATCAAAGGCAGATTAGATTCAAATAGTTTTTATTAAATATTTTCCAAGCTTGTGAAAATAAATATGTCACCGAATAGGGAAAAATGAGCTTTCTAATGATGTTAAGTTTTGTGTAGATTCCATTTAAATATATACAAACTGTGTTGTAATACTAAAGTAATTGTTAATTTAAGATAGATCATGCATTATATTAAATAAAAGTTATAGTTATATAAGAAATATTTTCAACGGGTAACAAGCAATTTTTTGACCGATCTGAATAATAGTTCGTTATTGTTATACATTTATTGTAGGTAGTGTAAATATTATGCATTAAATTGATAATTAAAATTTAAGGAAGAGAAATAATAGTTCTATCCATATACGCTCCAACATATGATACTCCAATCGCCCAAAAAAAGATTTTTACATAGCACTTAGCGAACAACTAGATCAAGTAAAACATAAACACAAGTATTTTTAGCAGGTGATTTGAATAGAAAAGTAGGTATACGAAATGGAGATCAAGTAGTTGACCATATGGAGACCCCACTGTAAATGATAACGGTGGTAGATTAATCGACCTATGCAAACAATATCAATTAACAATTCTAAATAATTTTTCCAGCATAAAAAGATACGTCAGTATACCTGAACAAGACCATCGTTAAACCAAAAATCTATTACTGATCTATTTATGACGAAACAAATTCCATTATGTAAAATCAATGACGTAAGAGTGAAACACGGAGCGAATTGTGGGTCGGACTACCACCTAGTAGTAATGGAAGTGATGTGCTCATTATGCATAATATAGAAACGAATTATGAAACTGGAGAAGTAGAACTATACCCACATTATAACTTAAACCTTTTAGACCAATAGTTGAGGTCTATATGAAAGAAGATTGGATATACAACTAAAAACAAAACAATGAAAAAGACGATATAGAAGAAGAACACAAAGCAATAAGTGTAGCCATACATCAGGCAGCGAAGGAAGCTTTACGTATAAAGCACAAGGGAAGAACTAAAATGTGGATGACCGAAGAACTAGAGAATCTAATAAAGAGAAATAACAAAGCATATGACGACTGTTATCACAAAGTATACAACAAAAATATAATCAATATAAAGATCTACAGAGACAAGTAAAGCGAAAAGTAAGACAAGAAAAAAACTTGATGTGGGAGCGTAGATGTATTGACATTGAAAATCGAATTGGTGATTCACAATCAACGGAAGTGTGGAAATATTTAAAAGCGATGAAATCTAACACAAAAACAAAAGTCTAAATATAGTGTCAATGACGGAATGGACCATTTACTACAAATCGCTTCTAATAGGGACAAGAGATGACTATGTATGGTTAATTAATATAACTACAGAAGAAGTACAGAATGTCATACAGTCAATTAAAAATAAAAGATCTCCGGGACCGTGAGGAATCTGCACAGAAATGATTAAATATGGTGGAAATAACTTGATAAATCGTATACAAAATTAATAAATAAGTGCATTGAAACCTGTAAAATTCCCAAAGAATGGAAGAAATTGTATATTGTATCGTTGTATAAGAAAGGCAAAAGAAATGACCGCAAGAACTACAGGGGTTTAAGCATTACTAGCACTATGAACAGAGTATTTGGTAAAGTTATAAAAGTGAGAATACAAAATGATACACAATAAAATTAGCGAATACCAAAGTGCTTTTATTCGGGGGCGGTCCTGCGTCTACAATTTATCTGTAATGCAACAACTACTTGAAAAGAGATCATTGAGAGAAGAAGAAACGCACCTTGCATTCATTAATTTGGAAAAAGCTTATCACTCAATACCTAGGGCTAAATTGTTTAACATCTTAGCTATTCTCGACATAAATCAACCTTTAAGAAACATCATAAAAGAATTACAGCAGACGCTCGATAACGTAAATATCCGACAATGGAAACATCGCGCTAATGTAAATACAAAATTCTTACTATAGGATCAAATAGAACACCCTGTACAGTTCGATAACGTAAACACTTCTTTTTTTATTGTTTTTATGATGTACATACGTGACTCTCAGCAAATCATTTGTAGGAACAGCGCTGATTTCATTTTAGTCGTTGTTAAACTTAAGTCAGGCATATTGCATGCGTTTATGCTTTACGACTATGGCATCCACATCCAATAAAAGAAAGTGTTTAAGATTGAGCGACAAAAGGTGCGGGAGTGACACAATTAGCCAAAAAATATGGAGTGTCGAAAGCAACAATCTGTAAAAGTAAGCGTTTAAAGACACAAATTTTACAAAGAACGCCCGGGAAAACGAAAAACTTTAAAAAATGCAAAAGCACCTAGAATGGAAAATTGCCTATATAAATGGTTTTTAAAACAACGGGACAAACATGTCCCAATTAGCGGCGAAATAATTAAAGAGAGGGCTAAACTGTTAAATGAAAAACTGAAGGAGACTGAAAATTTCGGAGCCAGTGATGGCTGGCTGCAATGATTCAAAACAAGATATGGAATTCGACTGCTGTCTATATCTGGTGAAAAATTATCAGCACAACCACAATTAGTACAACCGTTCAAAGAAAAATTAATGAAGAAAACTTGGCCTGGAATGCACTTAATCAGCAAACAATTCAAAAATGTTGGAACAATCTCTTTTGCACCAGTGAACAATTGCGATCCGATGCTGATGTTCTTGTCAGTGCGTCCTCGGATGGTATTCACTTATTGAAAATAGTGAATCCTAACATTCTTTGTATACCAGTTGATATTAATTTATGAAACGAAGATAAGCAGATGAATGATGTAAACGAGGAGGAAGATGATGAAGACCATCCAATTGAAGTTAGAAGTACAGTGACTGACGAGCAAGCTATAGCAGTTTTTAACCAAGCTTTGGATTGGGCTGAAAGAAAAGAAGTATCAAACAAGAATATTTTAGTTCTCTGTAAATTACGTGCAAAGGCATTGGAAGGCATTGCTAAACGAAAATTTACGCAGACTAAAATAGCAGCTTATTTTTCTTCTCATTAAAAATACGTAGGTATTACTTGTCGCTGTCAGAATAAGTTTTGTTTTTTTATTGTTATTAAACGTCTTTTATTAATTTGCTTATTAATAAAATCACGCTCGCTAATGTAAACATTTCGATAATGTGAACCCACTCGGGTCTGAATTAGTTCACGTTATCGAGCGTCTGCTGTATATAGAAATAATGACGCTTTTGCAAAAATTGACAAAAAATTGTCGAGAGTCATACATCCATCAAAAAGTCTTAGACAAAGGTGTTGCTTATCACCGATTTTATTTAATCTATACTTAGAATCAACACTGAAAGAATGGAAAAGAAGAGTAGAAGGATGGGGATACCTATTGGGAATAACAACTTTTTCTCTATAAATTTTGCTGATGACCAAGTGGTTATTGCTCAAGACGCGTTCGATTTGGAATTTATGCTGCGAAGACTGGACCAATGCTATAAAGAGTGGGGATTAATAATAAACTTAGAGAAGACGAGATACTTAGCTGTTAATACAGACGCTAGGTATCAAATAGTAACAGATGACAACTCTACGATTAAACGGGTAGAGTCTTTTAAATATCTTGGCACTATCATCTCCAAGGATGGTCAAAGCACACTAGAAATTAAAAGTAGAATCGAACGAAGCAGGAAAATAATATAAATATAGACCCAACACTCCGTCAACGGAGTATAGGTCGTTCATGAGCTCTTCTGATCCGATATTCGCGGGGGATCTGTCCGCTTGTTCTCTGTTTTTTGTTCGTCTTCTACAGATTGTTGTGTGACTGTGCCTTCTTTGTTATTTTTCTCCATTCCGTTCTGTTTTTTATTAATTCTCTCCCATTAAGTTATCCTCATGTCTTGTATATCCCTCATTACTTGGTCTTGCCATCTGATCTTTGGTCTTCCTCTTGGTCGATTTTCCATAGGTCTCCAAGTTAGTATTTTCTTTATTAATTCATCATGTTCCTTTCTTTGGGTGTGTCCGAACCATCTAAGCCTTTGTGCCTTTACAAATCTAACTATGTCTTCTCCTTCTAGTATATTTCTCACTTCAAAGGTCATAAGTTGTTTGAGCTCTCCATCCGGCATCTGCGTTGGCCCGTATATCCTTCTTATTATTTTCCTTTCCAGTATTCTCATCCTTTCTTCATCTTTCCTGGATAAGCACATTGTTTCTGCGGAGTAGGTTATGACTGGTCTTATCGCTGTTTCATATATTTTTAGCTTTGTTGTTTTGCTAAGATTTCTGTCTTTCAAAAACTTTTCATATTTCCAATACACTTTATTTTCTGCTTTTATTCTTTCTGTTATTTCTGGGCTTCTTTCGTTGTTTCCGTCTACCATTACTCCTAAGTACTTGAAATATTCTACTCTTTGGAAGCTATATCTTCCTACCTTCATTTCCGCTGGATTTCCTCTTCCTCTTCTTGTGCTTTCCATGTATTTTGTTTTTTCTTCATTTATTTTTAAACCTCTGGTTTCAGCTTCTCTTATGAGTTCCAGTACCTTTTGTTCTAGGCTTCTTTTGTCCCTTGCTGTAAGCGTTAAGTCGTCAGTGTATCCAATTATTTGCGGAGAGCTGTGCGTTATCGTTTTATTTCCCCACTTTGCTATGGCTCCTTCGAGCGCTATATTAAATAGAGTGGCTGAAAGTCCGTCTCCTTGTCTCACTCCCACTTCTATATTAATTTCGTTTGTGTTGCCCTCATTTGTAGTTATTGTTGCTGTAGAATTCGCCATTGTCATTCTTGTCAGTCTAATTAACTTTCCTGGTATTTGCATGTTTTTCATTTCTCTCAGTAGTTGCTGTCTATTAATGGAGTCGAACGCTTGTTTGAAGTCTATGAAAAGGATGTATATTTCAATGTCATGTTCATAACATTTTTCTATTATTTGTGTTAACGTGTGGGTTGCGTCTACCGTTGATCTTCCTTGTCTAAATCCCTGTTGATACTGCCCCAATTTTTGTTTTGTTCTGTGTAATGTGCCTCCCAATCTCTTTTACTTATTTTTGCTTTTGTTGATTTTTTTGTGTTAAACTGTCTTATATACTCGAAAAGTTTTCTGTTATCTTTATTGTTTACTTCCAGTAGCTGCATTTTGTCGGTGATCCAGCCGGATTTTTTCTTTTTCTATAGTTTTGCTGCCTCCTGTTTAACTTTTTTATATTCGTTTAATTCTTGGGCTCGTCCCGTCTCGATCCATTTCTTCCTTGCTTCGCTTTTTTCGTCGTTCTTGGCTTGGCACTCTTCGTCGAACCATTCTTTCGATATTTTGTTATTCTTTTGTCCTATTGCTTTTTTTGCTGCCTTAATAATACTTATCTTTATGTTATTCCATTCATTTACAATGTTTTCTTCTTGCGTAGTTAGTGTGTTTTCTAGCGCTTCGCAGAATTTTGTTTTTGTTTCTGTGTCGCTCAGTTTTCTTATATTCCAGTTTCTTCTTTTTCCCTTTGTCTTCGTCTTTTTAATTATTTTCATTTTGAGTTTCATTATTACTAGTATATGGTCTGTATCAGCATTTCCTGTAAGATCTTACGTCGTGTATTAATTTCATCCACTTTTTTGAGATTAGTACATGGTCGATTTGATTGCCGTCGGTTCTACCAGGGATCATCCAAGTAATTTTGTGTTGCAGTCTGTGTTTAAATTTTGTGCTAATTATAAATGACTTCGTTGATGAGGCTAGGTTGCACAACTTGGCGCCGTTGTTATTTGTGTTTTCGTGTATTGTTTGTTTTCCTGCTACGTTCCTGTTATATTCTTCTTTGCCTATCTTCGCGTTGAAGTCTCCGATTATTATAAGTATATCATTTCTGTGCACGTCTTCACACGTTTGTTCTAATTTTTCAGAGAATTCTGTCTTTTCGTCTTCATCTGTCTCTTCAGTTGGTGCGTAGCAATTTATCATCGATATATTGGCTTGTTTGTTTTCTAGTCTTAAGTAGCATATCCTCCCGTTAATTGCTTTAAATTGTATTATTCTCTTCCTGGTTTCCTCATTGATCATAAATGCTGTTCCGTTTTTCCCTTGTTTCTTTTCTCCTGAGTAGTATAACGTGAAATGTTTCTTCTCAATCATTCCCTCATTTTTCCATCTTATTTCTTGAAGCGCTAGAATTCTTAATTTATACTTTTTCATTTCTTTTGCTATTTCGTGCATTTTGCCCACTGCTAGCATTGTTTTTACATTCCACGTTCCGATTCTCATTATGTTTTCTCTACTCTTGTTTCTGGTTGTATCTTGTTTAATTTTCTTTCCTTTTTTGATATTTCCCTTTTGTATTTCCATTTCCATAAAGAGTGGGGATTAATAATAAACTTAGAGAAGACGTGATACTTAGCTGTTAATACAGACGCTAGGTATCAAATACTAATAGATGACAACTCTACGATTAAACAGGTAGAGTCTTTTAAATATCTTGGCACTATCATCTCCAAGGATGGTCAAAGCACACTAGAAATTAAAAGTAGAATCGAACAAAGCAGGAAAATAATAGGACGCCTAAATTCAGCGTGGTGGGATTAACACATTTCCCAAACAACAAAAAAGAGAATCGGTAGGGTGGTGGTAGAATCTGCACTGCAGTATGGATGCGAGGTGTAGATTATGAATGCAGCAACGAGAAAGAAATTAAACTCCCTAGAAATGTATTATCTGAGGCGAAGTGCTCGAGTGTCGAAACTGGAGAGAGTAAGAAACGAGGAGATATCAAGAAGAAGAATGGACACTGAGGAAAATGTAGTGGAACACATAAGAGAGGATAGGAAGGGCTTAAAGTGGTTTGGGCATATGTTAAGGATGAAGGAAACAAGATAGCCAAATTATTTCACTGGATACCACCCGGAAAAGGAAAAGATAACGTCCAAGAAGATCGTGGAACAACACTATAAGAGATACCATGAGAAATAGAAATCTAGAAGAAGATGATGGCAAAATAGAGGGAGGTGGCGTTTAGGTGTAGGAATGCGGCTACAAGCTGTGTAATCCTGTATACATAGTGTAAATATTAAAATCATAAGCTCTATTTGTTGTGGTTTTTTTACACTAATAATCGAAATATTGAGTCGATTATAAATAATGGTATACTTTATTCATTTTCATAGTTTTCCTTTTGATATCTATAGATCATTACAATAATATGCCTGTTTAAATTCGAAGGTTTCTGCATTTATCATCTATTTAGATAAATATTTAAAGAAATTGGTGGATCTGTCCATGTGAAACAAATAAAGGGTACCGGTTATAACTTGCTGAAAATGTGTGTTGAACTTAAATCTTTAATATCTTTTTTTTCAATGCATAATAGTTCATATATGTTTTTTGAAATCTCTTCTTCTTAAGGTGCCTATCCTCTGTGGATGTTGGCTATCACATTGGACCACATAATTTTGTTGACTGCTGATCTGAGTATGGTGATGGAAGTCATACCAGTCCATTGTCGCAGATTTTTTAACCAGGATATTCTCCTACGTCCGGGGCCTCTTTTTCCCTCTATCTTCCCTTGCAAGTTTTCTGACCTTAACTGTTGTCACAATTTCTAGCTCTTTTTTCATTCGTTGGATAACTGTAGTGTTTGTAATGCGATGAGTCCAGGAAATTCTGAGCATGCGGCGATAGCACCACATCTCAAAAGCCTCCAAACGTTTCATTGATGCTTCCTTAAGAGTTCAGGCTTCCACACTGTACATCAAAGTGGAGAAGACGTACCATCTAAGAACTCGGGTTCGAGTGTTAATATTAGTTGTAGGTTACATAATACTTTTCTGAGGCCGTTAAAAACCGTTCTAGCTTTTTCAATTCGGCATCTTATTTCCTGTGAATGGTCCCAAACTTTATTGAGATTGCACCCTAAATATGATATTTTATCAGCTATTTCGAGAATATCATGGTTTACAACAAATCGGTGTTGCGTGTTGTCATTTTTACTCACTACCAGAATCTGGTTCTTCTTACAGTTTAGCTTCATTCCGTATCTGTTACATGTCGCTACTACTCGGTCAATTAGGCTTTGTAGTCCTTCAGCGCTGTCGGCAAGTAACACCGTGTCATCCGCGTATCTCTAATTGTTCAACACCTCTCCATTAATAATGATACCTTCCTCCATTCCATTTAAGGCTTCTTTGAAGAGCATTTCTGAGTAAGCGTTAAATAACAGCGGTGACAATATGCATCCTTGTCGTACTCCTCTCTTCACTGAAAATTCTAGCGAGAATTCGTTATCCACGCGAACAGTTGCTTTTTGGTACAGATACAGATTTGTTATGAGGCGTATGTCTTTGTCATCGATTCCGGATTCAATCAAAATTTCAATAAGTTTTTGGTGCTGCACTTTGTCGAATGCTTTTTCAAAGTCTATAAAGCGTGCATATACATTGCAATTAATGTCGCGCGCCCTCTGGATGAGAACCTGTATACTAAACAGGGCTTCCCGGGTCCCTAGTCCTTTCCTAAAACCAAATTGGACATCACTAATGTTTTCCTCCAGTTTCCTGTATATACGCGCGTGCAAGAT
>JABXWE010026471.1:0-11946 GCA_014611495.1 Limonius californicus
GGCAGATGTCTACTAGGGCAAGAACACTTTTGGCTATAACAGATTCGTTTTTCCGTGACCCGGGGGTGGCAGGGGGAATTAAATATGAAAATAACATTTGTTCGAGCAATTTTTTTTATTAATTTGAGTATTCCAACAATATTACACAGGCAGATGTCTGTAATATAAATTTTTGAACCAATAAATTGTCTAGGTTAACAAAGATTACTTGAACAGGAAAATTATGGACACTTAAATTTATAAAGCCCAACGACGCCACAATAAAATTTCAAGGAAAAGATTGTAATTCGATACTCGACTTGATAATAGCGATAAACCTGAGTAAGCAGTCTAAATATAACCGTAAATTGTTGAGGACGCTCCCTCTACCGCTACATGGGTATGGATGTTCCGTTGTCCATTAAAACAATTTTTCGATATACATGCTCTATATACGCCGGACGCTCAGTGGGAATGTTTTTGTATAGACGCTCGGTAGTACGGTAGATATATATATATATATATATATATATATTTATATATATATATATATATTAATGAATCATAGTTGCTTTCTGTAAAGTTGATCTGTTACTGTAGTAATTAACAGCTTTACTAACATTATTTATCAGACAGGATAAGTATGCTCTTAAAATTTAGAATATAATATGCATGCAAATATGCACGTAAAATGTCGAAAGTGTGCACTTAAATATACACTTTAAATTATAGTTGTTTAAGTAAATTAACACTCGGATAGCTAAAACTGGTACTAATAAAACTGGTACTCGTGAAATCGAATTAAGATTAATTTAAAAATTATTATTACATTTAGTAAATTAATGTAATAAGTATAATTCTATTACCAGAAAGAACGTCCACAGCGAAGTATATGTTTAAGTGGACTATAATCTCTAAACCATTCTAAGAATGAACGAAAAAGAATTTGCATTTTCTAGTAAAAGATTATCATTGATTCCTAGAAGTGCCTATTCTGAAAACGTATAAATATTCAGCCCAAAATGAACACAGATGTATTTTTCATGCTGTTTTGTTTTGGAAATTGTACTTAAAACTTTCAATATAATTTCATTTTGTGCAGCCTAAAATCAAAATGTTTAGAGATATGAAACATTAATTAGAAACCTTCAAAATATGCATTCTATGTATAAAATGGAAAAAATATGCATTTGCATATGCCACAAGCAAATGCTTAATTATCCCAAAGCTGTTAATTGTATTAGTATTTAACTAGAACAACAACAGTTAAAGTAGGCGTTATTAATGTACACGCTTCGATTATTTTATTTGGTAAATCATTCCCAATTACTACCGGAGTACTAGTCCTTTAATTGTACCCCAAAGAAAAAATTCTAGTGGAGTGATACCGCAGCGTTTTCTTGGCTATGGTTGCACAGCTCCTCTTCCAGTCCAATTTGCCTCATATACATTTTCTAAGTAATTCCTAACAATTCAACTGTAGTGAGTAGGGCAGCTTTAATGTTGGTGCAACGTTTTTATCGTACATTGACTTCTACATTTTCCAACGACCTGTGTAAAATGTATTGTAAGAAATCCAAGTAACTCTGCGCAGTTAAATGTTTACGGAAAAAGTGTGTTTCAATATAAAGGTTATCTATTGTGCAGAATCAAATATTTACAGAAAAAAATCTTTGAATATAGTTAACATGTACCCGATACGGATTTAATGAAGTTGCAGAAAAGGTGATTGAAGGTTGATTGCCATACTATATGTCTGTACGTCAAGCAATTTTAAAAGGGAACAACCTAACTGACCCATCTTGTAGATTGCTGCAGTGTAAAGATCTGCATAAAATATACCTAGGAGAGCAGGAACAGCTCGTTGCTGTAAGAAAGAGTAGAAATACTCCTGCAGTGCTGGTACTTCTCTATATTTTAGGCAAATGTAATTATCTGTTATGCCACTTTGTCAAAGAGGTAATCTATGTAAAATATAAAAGCAAAAATAAGCAGTTATTTGCAAATCAGCCAGTTAGAGTAACAGAACATAATATAATATAACGTACCGTAAATATTAAACTCGTATCAATTTTGAAAGCTCCTGCAGTAAACTTAACTTCATTATGCAAGAGTTGCAAAGAAAAGGCGTTAATCTGGAATGACATTTAATGTACACCCTGTTAAATATATAAATATAAGCTGTATGTCCCTGAATTATAATGTTTTTCACAAATGGGCCCCTGAAAAGTGGTTTGAGCTATACCCTGTACTTTGATTCATTTTTAAGTCTTGAACTTGCACCCTAAAACACACCTAAGAAGTACGTTTTAAGCCACTCACTTCTTTTCTTAAATTTGTATCGGTAGTAGACACCATCAAGGTACGGCAAGACATTTTTATTGCATTTGCCTGAAATAAATATTGTTTATTCCTATTGTTTGTTGCAGTTATGATATGTATGAGTACAAACTAAAGTAAAGCATAATAACAACTTCGTTGAAAACTGAACAAATTTCGTAATTGCGGAACATATTGGCGGCAGCATTCAATGTGCGTCTCGAACATATAATCTCAAATCTTCAGGTGTTGTTTTCTCTTGTTAGTTTGGTCGTGGATACTTTCAGATAGCTTATTTGAGAAAAACGAAAGCAGTAAGCAAATGGAGAAGTTGGTAAGAGAAATAAACGAAGAAGAATCAGAAGAGAAAAAAAAAGAGAAGAAAAAGAAGAGAATAATGATAGGAAAAATGGAGAAGAGAAGCGATATCGCTGGAGAAAAAGTATAAAAACATAGATATACACAAACACAAAAATATGAAAAGAATGTAAAGCTGAGGCAGTGGAGCTACAGCAAGCAAGAGAATGGCGACAGAAGAAACAGTGAAGACAGACCTTACACCAAGAGCAGAAGTAAAATTAAGATACAAGAATAAAAATCATATCACGAAAGTGAAAAAGACAATATAAAAGTTGAGCGATAGCAACTAAAAGAATGACGGCAAAAGAAATAGTGAAGATAAAGGTTACAGCGAAAGCAAAGATACAATTGAGATACAGGAGTAAAAATCACATAAAAAAGTGAAAAGGGCAGTACATATCTTGTTATGACGAAAAGAATTATACTGGAGACAATTGGAAAGGAAAGGAAAAGGAATAGCCAAAAACCACGGAAGGGAAGATAGAGGAAAGGCACACTGCAGTGAAAATATAGCAAAGAGATGTTAGACAAACAGGAAATTGTTTAAAGGTAGGAAAGGTAGGAGTAGCAATATTAGTTGGAAGATATAAAAATAAAAACTAAGCGCAGGCCGTACAAACAGTTGAAGATAGGCGGAGGAAAATCGGAAGAAGCTAAGGAAAAGGACGCTTTATAAACGATAACGGAAAAGATGAAGAAGAGGTCTTCTTTCTCTCTTTTCAGCATGTTTGGGTCCACTGCTGGACATAGGCTTCTTTCATTTGTCTCCACTTTTCTCTATCTCTGGCAGTCCTCATCCATTTCTTTCCGGCCACTGCTTTGATGTCATCGCTCCACCGTTTCTGCGGCCTTCCGGTGACCCACCCATTTCCACTTGAGTTCTATTTCGGATGTCGTTGTTTTTGATTTTATCGCGTATAGTTACCCCCAACATTGCCCTTTCCATTGCTCGTTGTGTTACATTTAGTTGTTCTGTAGTTCTTCGTGTTAAAGCCATGGTTTCTAAGCCATATGTGGTCAGGGGCAGTACACAGCCGTCATAAACCTTACGCTTCAAATTCATGGGTATATCTTTATCCTGTAATATATAACTAAGTTTCCCAAAAGCCACCCATGATAAGCGAATTCTACGGTTGATTTCAGCTATTTGGTTTGCTTTACCAAGTCTGATGGTATGGTATATGTATTGATCGGCTTTCTCGAGGGAAGTATTGCCAATGGTAACCTCTTGCTGGGAATTACTCAGTATTGTGGTTTTACCAAGGTTCAAGTCCTATTTTTCTAGATTTCTCTTCCAATTCATCAATCATAGTGTTGAGTGAAGAAGAGGTAAAGGGTAGTAACTATACAGATATGGTAGGAACAATAGTAGAACAGTCATGTTTAAAGAAAAGAAGGAAGGAAGTGTAAAGAAACAAAGGAACCGTTGGGCAAAGATTATGTAAGAGAAGGTTATTTCGGATGAAACTGGGCTGAAAACAGACAATAAATAAATAACAGGTAGCAAAGTCACAGGGAATAAGAAACAGCAACAGATGATATAGAAAAGAGACATCACAGAGAAAACAAGATACCGAGTAGTAATAAAAAATGGGTGAATGAAGTAAAATAAAATAAAAAAGTAGACGTAGAAAAGAGCTGGTAGGAGGAAGCAAGTAAAGCTAAATTAAAACAGTTTATAGAAGAAAACGGGCCAAGAGCAGTAAAACTTGAAAGGAGCAATAATACAGTTAGAACAAAGACAAAGTAGAGGCAGTAGAAGCAGGATAATATTTAAGAGGAGCATAGAAGAAAGTGTGACGACAAAGTAATCAATCTATCGGGCAAACATTAGGCGGTTGGGTAAATATGGGCTAAAGACAAGCATATCAGTTTCAAAAGAAGAACCATTACGACAACAGCATATAGGAGAAAAGAAGAAATAGAGAATACATCTATTGTACAAAATTTTGTAGCGGTAAGTTCCAAGCATTCCAACTTGTCCATAAATTTCTCGGAACCACGGAAGGCGTTACTATAGCAATCAGGTTTTCCCAGCGGTACGAACAATGGAATCAACTTTTTCCAAGATAACGTCACGTCCGCTGGGAATGCAAGAAGTGTTTAGAAACGCATCCCAACTATACCAAGACGATCACCGTTCCACTGGCACTACTACAGAGAGGTCGATGGTGTTCTAGTTCCAATTCAAGTTGTGCATATTTCGTTATTATTATTGTGTGTTGCCGTTGTTATATTTGTTAATTAGTAAATCTTTAACAAATCCATAACAGAAAAGATATAGAAGAGGTAAAGTGTAGTAGCAATTCAGATGTGATAGGGACAGTACTAGAACAGTCATGTTTAAAGGAAAGAAGGAAGGAAGTGTAAAGAAACAAAGGACGCGTTGGGCAAAGATCATGTAAACAGAAGGTTGTTCCGGATGAAACTGGGCTTTAAACAGTCAAAAAATAAAAAACAGGTAACAAGGTCACGGGGAGTAAGAAAAAGCAACAGAAGATATAGAGAAGAGACATCACAGAGAAAACAAGAGACAGAGTTGTAATAAAAAATTGATGAATAAAGTAAAATGAAAAAATAGACAGACGAAGGAGCTGGTAGGAGTGAAGCTAAACTAAAACATTTTATAGAAGAGAATGGGCCAAGAGCAATAAAACTTCAAAGGACCAATACTACAGTTAGAATAAAGACAAAGTATAGGCAGTAGAAGCAGGATAATATTTAAAAGGAGCATAGAAGAAAGTGTGAAGAGAAAGTAATCAATCTATCGGGCAAACATTAGGCGGTTGGGTAAATATGGCCTATAGACAAGCATAACAGTTTCAAAAGAAGAACCATCACGACAACAGCGTATAGGAGAAAAGAAGAATTAGAGAATACATCTACTGTACAACATTTTGTAGCGGTAAGTTCCAAAAATTCCAACCTCTCCATAAATTCTTCGGAACCACGGAATGCGTTACTACTACTACTACTACTACTTAAACGATAACTACTCCTACTGGTAACTTACTGACACATGAAAAATGTACTCACGTATTTCATAACCCTCCCACAAACATACACGACGGGCAGCAACTGCAATCCATTGAAAATCAACAAACTCGCCATCACAATGCATGCTTTTATTGGTATAGTATAAGTGTGGTAGACCAATTTATAGCAGAGGAAAGTATACAAGATTAATGTATTAAAATCTGCAGATATGTTCACCAGCAGCAGCATAGAATAATCTTCATTTATTATCTTGATTAATTTAGATAGTTTTGCAAATATTTCCGCATAGTTCCGAATCTTGATTTTGGTCAAATCACGTTGTTGATTTATTACTAGGGTTTGAACTAATTTCTTGAGTCCATCATTCAACACATTGAATCTTTCAGAAAACGAATAGATCCAACTGCAGACTGTCGCTAGTATAGCTGTCTTGTATATTTTTGAGATAAAATACATCACGTCGTATACGTTTGCTTCTTGTTCCCCGCTGATTACAAATACCCCATCTATAAATATCGTTAAGATTTGAACCGTGATCCAAACATCATTAAATATGTGGAAATATTTTCGAGAATTTATTCGCAAACCAAGGTTGAATATTTCGTGATCTACAGTGATAATCTTCTTACAGGCGTATAGTAAAGAACTTTTATATGTTCTGTGGGAAATTACTATTAAAATCATTATAACTATATTAAGTAGTACTTGAAACATAGCTGAAAACCACACGCTAATGTGAAACTGTTTCAACGATGCTAACTGATCGAACGATGCAATGTTCATAACCAATGTGATTATGAATAGCACGTAAGGTATAATGTTGTAAAATGTATTCCCAATTTCAACCACATTTCGATTTTCAGGCGGACCTTCAATAAAAAAAGGAGCTACACCAATCCATTTTAGTAAAATATAAGATGGAAAGAATGCTGTCAAAATATCTTCATTATTTTGCCGTGATGATGAAAGCATGGAACCCAACATTTGCTTGTAAAATTGTGAACTTTCACCAATAAAATACGTTTAGATAATACTACCACTATTACTACTAGATATCCCCAACAGCTTTAAACTTTGCCTTCATATTATTATAATAAACGATTGGTCAGTGTATAATCAATAGCCGTTTTTTATTGTAATGTTCTAATGGACAATCAAACAATATAATCCACTCTTCATCATTACAAAGTATTTTAGTTGATTTAATATCATTTTGTAAATATTATTTCATTGAAGAACGAAAGCTGATAGCAGTGGGTCTAATGAACCGATGTATAGAATTTTATAAAGAAATGAGTGCACAAAAGAAAGAATACTAGCCAAGAGTAACATTATGCAATAATACAGGACTTTTATAAGCGATAAACAAAACGTTGTCAAGGAATAGCAATAATACTTCGTGGATTTATTAAACCCAATTAAGGAAACACATCCCAAGCACAAAGACACACAGAACAGGGACAGCAAAGGAAGATAACAGAGGAGCCACCGGTACTGGACGAAATTATCCGGTAAAGACTGTATAACGGCAAAGATACTGAAGTATGGTGGGAAAGAAATTGTGTATGATATATGCAGACTGATAAAAAACATAGGCGACAAGGAGGAAGTGCCAGAAAATTGGAACATAGCTACAATTTACCCTCTGCATACAAAATTTCATAAAACTACGGTATATACTAGAACTTTTAGAGTATGGCGAGTCTTTCAAATATGTAGGTTAAATAACTACATCACAAATTGAAATTTCGGTAGATATTGCTACAAAAATCACAGCTGGCAACAGATGTTACATTACATAAGGTATTTAAGTAAAAAATACTTCACTAAATTCCAGATTATGAAAAGAAGATACTGAGGAGAATTTTCAAGCCAGTAAACGAAGGCGGAGAATGTAGAAGTAAGAGGATTGTTCAATAGGAACACGTTTGAAGGCTGTAACAAAACTTTTATTACTTCTATTCAGAACAATCTCCATTAACATATAGGCATGAATCCCATTGTTCTACTAATCTACAGTCTCTGCTGGTAAAATTCTTGTGGCTGTTAACGAAACCCTTCTCTAACGGCTGTTTGCACTTCAGCGTCCGAAGCGAATTGCTGTCCATTTAGGGATTATTTTAATGGACCCGTTTGTGAGTTTACCGGGACGTTTATTCTTGATGCTGACACGTAAAGATCTAAGGTGTGCGCGTAGCGTTCAGCATTGTTGTTGACACCAGGTTCTATAAATTCCAACAGCAATACACCTTCCGCTGCATGTTCTGACGCTTCGGTTCCGGTTCATAGTGATAGCACCAAGATTCATCACCGGCAACGATCCCGTGTAAACGGCATTGCCTTCTTCTTCGCAGTGCATGAAATGCTGTAGTGACAATGCTTGACTAAATTTTTTTGGTCATCAGTAAGTAGCCGTGGAATCCACTGAGCAGCAACTTCATAATAACCAGAGTATGAATAATGGAATGAACACTTCCTATACTGATCATCATTTCAGAAAGTTCTCTGACTTTAATGTGTCTATTTGCAGTTTCCAGATGCCTCACATTTTAATGTGAAGTGGCAATACGAACACGTCCTGGACGAGCCAAATGTTTAGTCGACTATTTTTCTTGTTGAAATTCGAAATTTCTGCACCACTCAACCATTGCCGTGTAAGACTACCGATAGTCACCATAGACAACTTTCATTATCTTATATATTTCTAGTTGTTGACGTCCTACTGCGGCTAAAAATTGAATATCAGCACGAATATTATCGTTAAGGGCGATTCAACCGTGTCTCTATTGAACAATCCTTGTAGATATAACTTCGAACAGGAAAAGATACAATAGTCCAAGTTTAGTGAGTTAAATAAAGGATAACGGGGAAAAATACCTGGAGAATTTAGAAAGAAGAGACACAGCAACAAGCAGTAAAAAAATTTAGAAGGGAACTTTCGAAGGAAGAAGGTCTAGAGGAAGACCGTGGTCGCTGTGGATCGATAAGGTGGAGAGTGGCTTGAGGATAGCAGAAGTCGAAAAAGCGAACGGCAAGTAGGAAGGTCAGTGATAAGGTGAAGCAAACGCCAAACCAGGTGCGGATGTAATTAGCCGGTACTGGTAAGATCCCATCAGTTAAGAAACTCCTAAGGAAGGCCATGGCCCTAAACGGACTGTAACGCGCCAAGAAGTAAGCAATTATTATAAAGACAATTAGTAACGATGAAAGTTTTAGAACAGTGGTGTATCATTTTATAGATATGATAATGTTTTCTTAGAAATAACAGTGGCAAAGTTAAAATATATTTAAATTACCATTCATGCAAGTGACATGGAACTACTTCATCAAAGTTGTGAATATTTCAAAAGCTTTAAGCTAAAAGTAATGACTATAAACGACCATGTAGAGGAAACAAGACTTTCCGGCAGCTGTATTTATTTGTTGTACCGATAATTTCTAATTAGTTAGACAGGTAGCAATTAGTAGAACAAGCTGGTTTCAGAATCGGGTTTAGCACAACCGAGCACCTACACACTGGCAAAGTGTTGATCGATGAAGCTGCATAATATCAAATTTTAAATACGTACAATTGGTAGAGTGCGAGAAAGGAATCGACAGTGTAGAAAAATGGGCAATACAAGAAGCGCTACAAAACAGTTGTAGAAACTAGAGGACTATACAGAGTATTTACGAAAAACTTGTATGAATTGCCAAACTTCTGAACAACATTAACCAGAGCAACAAGAAGAGGAGTTTTGCAAGGCTACATGATATCACTTAAATTACTCAATAGCGGTAGAAGATGTCTTCTAATGATTACCATGGGCAAGAAAGGGATCAGTTTAAAGAGAAGAAGATTACACCATCGTCACTTTGCTGATGGCACTATAGCAATTTCAGAAACGAAGGAAGAACTAGAAATAATGTCAAATGAACTATATCAAGAAGCGAACCGTATAAAACTAAAAATAAATCAGAACAAAACAAAGTAAAGACAAACACAGAAAAAGAAATTACTGTAAAGATAGGAGCGAAAAATATAAAAGATGGAAAAATACATATAAAGTGTGTTCAAAAAGCGGGCCGGTTTTGAATGGCTCGCCATTTTGTTGTTTGTTGTTTAGCATTACTGTTATGTATAAAGATGACATGTGCTAACATTCCGATTTCATTCTGTGTGTCATCATTCTACAAGAAATAAAATGATCATCTTAATTCAAACCGTAATACCATTCTTTGAATAGCTTGCCTTACAGATACACTTAAAAAGTGTTTTTAGACAGAATGAGCTATTAACTTTTAGTTATTTTTCTCAGTTCACTTATTAACTATCAGTATGGTTATCATCCAAAGATAACCTTCTTGGAATGGTATATCGGTTAACCACATATCATAACTTTTGGATGTGTTGGGGAGATGTCTAAAAGTCGGCTTTCAAGGTTAGCCTTTCGACGTCTTTTATGGTTAACTAAACGATTACTTTCAAGGGTAACTTTTGGACATCTTTTACGGTTAACCGAAAGATGTCTTTCAAGGTTAACTTTTGGGCATCTTAACCTTTTAGCGACGCCTTGAGGACGCCTTAAGGTTGCTCTATGTTTAACTAATTTGTGACATATAATCTATTCACGATTGATTTGCCATCCAACAGGCTGTGGAATTCTGGGGGAATGTGTGGTATCATTGAAATGTGTCAATGAATTAAGTTGGGTTATGCTAGTTTTTCTTGATGGAGGTTATGTTTTTTGAAAGCAGGCAATGTTACCAGTGGAGCTTGTTTGTTCATTTAACGTAATGATTAATAATAATGATTTCATTATAAATAAAATAATAACTATAATTTAAATGTTGTCGTAACACATACCAAATACATATTGCTGTTCTTTTTACATGAGAATTCTTAACTCAAATCGTATGTATATAGAGCATATTCCACGCCATTTTTTGTTGTCCTATATTTAGGTCTTGCAGCAAATTAAGAAGAATTAACGTCCATGCCGCTCATGTTTCAAATTGATATTATGGTAGTCCAACGGTTGACTGTTTGTCTCTGGTGCTAAGAGACCCAAGTTCGTATTCCACTGAGGTAGTGTTTTTTTCGAGCGAGATAAAAACTGTAAAACACTCATTCACAATTAAGATGCCAAAAGAATATCCCCTACCCTATTCCACCTTCATGATATTACTAGAAGTATCTGAATCATCGGCACCCTCCGATTCTGAATCAGATTCTCCAATTGAAATAATGAAAGGAGGAATATTTTCAAACTATAGATTTCCCAAATGTTTTGTTCAGTCTAAGTAGTCAGAAATAAGTTTTTCACAATGCTCACAGAAATTTTGCCACATGTCGGGGGTACATTTTGAAAGAGCCTCGCGCTGTAAATTTGCAACCTTGTCTTTCGATTTTGGCTGCGAATTTATGTGCTTATTGTAATAGGTCTTACAAAACCCCCACGCCATTTCAATTGGGTTGTATTGACAATGGTATGGAGGCAATCGAAGAACTTTATAGTTGCGCTTTTTCAAAATTTCGTCAGTTACGTATCTTTTATTTCCGTCTGCTGTAAAAGGTTTAATTAACTCCTAAAGTTTTTCTTAGTAATTTTGCCCTGAACTTCGACGTTGTGGTGGTTAACCAACCATTCCTGCAATACACCTTTTTTGCAAGAAAATGTGGGCGGTTTGTCAAACTGCACTGAGTGATAAGGTGCGTCGTTCATAACCACGACAAATTTTCCTTGCAATTTGTCCAAAGCAGGAATCAGCTGATTAACCAACCAATTTTGGAAAATTTCCCCATTCATAGTTTTATGATAGTAACTGTCGTTGTCTAGTCTAGTAATATGTCGCACCCTTCCAAAAAGCCTAAATTACATCCCGCATTCAAAATCGTGAACCTCTTCCCCTCACTTTTAATTTTGGCTGGGTTACTTTTAAGATCGGTTTTGTGTACCCATTGACGACTCGCGGATCCATTTTGGTAGATCCACGTTTCGTCTAGGTACACGAATGTCAAATTTTCACTAGAATTTTGATATTGGAGAAATTGTCTGAAAAATTTAATTTTTGATCCAACGACGTGTTTTTATTCACATAAAATTTTGCCTCTATTCACCATTTTGTGTTTGTAACCCATTGATTTAATAATTTTGAATAAAGTAGTCCTGCCCCCCTTGTATTCCAAATTTTCGCGAGAGTCAGCCAAGAGTTTGTCGAGAGTAAAATGTTCATTCTTCAGATGATACTGCCAAATTTGTCGTTGCAAATCTTTTCTAAACGTGTAATTTAAGAAAACGTCCGTCTTAG